>JAATHB010000839.1:0-16857 GCA_014822075.1 Fusarium buharicum
GATGGGCTGGGTGGGTACCTGATAAGTACCTCCCATCTCAGTCACCCTTTCTAGTTCTAGGTTCCCCCCTTCCCCAAATCATAATCACCGCCAACTTCCAACCTTGGCCGCGTTCTCGCCCGCGGCGCTTTTTGGTTTCTCATCTTCGACCTCGCTCATCGTCTGCTCCTCTTCTTGCTTCAACCACTTCACTCATTCTTCGTCGCCTCGACTTCTCCTCCCCCCCCTCTCTCTCTCCACGACATTACATTTCGGGGCTGGGCTGAGCTCAGCCAAAAGCGAGAGCGCGATGAACGCCATTCAGCAAAAGTGTCGACCAAAACATCAGGTTCTTGTCCTAAAATGTTATCCTCGGACCACAAAGGGTGCCGTCGACGTCAAGCCTAATAGCAGCGAACTCAGCTACCTCCTCTACTATGCTACCAGCCGTCGCTCCAAGATCCAAAAGATTGGCGCTTTTCTTGAGAAAAAGACAGCCAGCGACGTTTGGCGTCTGCGCATTGGGTATGTCGCATCGTGGTGGACTTCAAACACCGACGTGACCGGTCCACCAACATGAGGCTTCTACCTCTACCTCCGCCTCCAAGCACTCACCCTATCTACAAACCATTCTTGCTCGGTCGGATTCTGTGATTGCTGACCCTTCTCAGAAATGTCCAGGTTACCCTGCAGATCCTGTCAGCATTGATGGAGAAACTTCACAAGGATTCTGTCCTCATTGCTCCCTTCGTCCTCAAAATCCTCGATACTGTCCTTCGATCCGACGATATTACCATGATCGAGTCCTCCCTCCCTACATTCGGAGCCTTTTGCGATTACCACGACGCCGCTTTTCTCCTAGCTGACCAGACCTACCTCCGCCAATATGAAGAGATTGTCCGTTTATACACTCAACTCGCTTCAACACGGCTTGCACCCGGCAAGGAATCACTCACCACACCCGTCAAAGTACGCTGGAGGACTGCAGGTCTCGGGGCTATCCGAAGCATTTCCACAGCCGATGCTCTCTCCTCTATAACGGGCCACCAAATGGATGTTATTATGCCTCGCATACTCGAGAATTTGTGGTCCGAAACTCCCGGTTTC
Source organism: Fusarium buharicum (assembly GCA_014822075.1). NCBI lineage: Eukaryota > Fungi > Ascomycota > Sordariomycetes > Hypocreales > Nectriaceae > Fusarium > Fusarium buharicum. The sequence continues at coordinate 1,087 of JAATHB010000839.1, forward strand.
CTCGAAACACTACACCAACGACTCGAAGAGGAAGAAAAGGTCGATACTGAACTGCAGTTGAGGCGGAGGACGAGCATCGCTACTGTCGGAACTGACGGAGCAAACGACCCAAATCCCGTTGTCTTTTCTGGAACTGCAGGCGATGTCGATAAGCTTGCCGAAGAAGAAGTTGGAGTTTTGGCTATGCAATGCCTTAAAAGCATCTTTATCGTACCGACCCGTTCTCAGATCCATGGCGCCACCATGTCACTATTGAGATTTATCCAGGAACGAGTAACCCAAGACGAATCCGTTGTCGAGCTCAACGATGACCGGGAACAAGATAACGGCTGGGCAATCAGTATCTATAATATCATCTCGCGTTGGGCCCCTGTGCAGGATAGATATACCATCCTTGTAGCAGCATTGGATACACTACTGCAAGTTCCTATGCAAGACTCGACTCTTGATCAGCAGCTCGCGTTGGTGGCAATTATGAGCTCCCTCTTGCGGTCTGATGTAAGCCTCATAGGGCTCAGTATGATGGACGTCCTTCTTGGCCTGATCAAGCAGATGAGGAAGCTGTTTAGACTACGCAGCCCCGCTAGCCAGAGTGACGATGGCAACACCGCCGCCGTGGAAACCGAGACAATTGTGCGCCAAAAGACTAAGCATCTTACGGGCAGGCTTGAATCGTGTATAGGTGACCTCGCTACTCATGTTTACTACGCAGATCAGATTTCCGACATGATTTCAGCCATCATTTTGCGCCTCAAGCCATCTCGATCTAATAGCATCAACTCTTCGCCAGGGGGAGAAAAGGCCGGCAACAGCGAAGCTGGGCCGGGCGCATCCGCAATCGAACTGAGTGACAGCCAACAACTTGACCACTATTTTTGCCTCAACACCGGCAGGGCGTCCGGCCTCCGTGCTATTAAGGAGATTCTCCTTGTTGCAAACCCTAAAAAGAAGCTCACCGGCAGCTTAGCCTTGTCTCGCAGCCCCGTGCCAATTCACATCTGGGAAGGAACTCATTGGCTTCTTCGTGATCCTGATGGCCACGTTCGCAAAGCTTATATGGATGCTCTCATTACGTGGCTGGACCGTGAGACGACATTTACGAACGAGATAGCCGTCGAGGAAAAGCTCCCTCGTTCTCGATCGTCCTTGAAGGTCAATAAAGAGAACAGCCCCAGCTTCAACCGTCGGGCTGTGTCAAGTGCCTCAAACCGAGAGAGGAGCTCAAGGCCACGCCAGTCGCAATTCTTGGCTCTTCTACACTTGGTCATTTACGATAACGCCCTGCAGTTCGTCGAGTACGAGAACGATCTAGTCATGCTACACATCCTTCTCACCAGGCTTGTATCGCAGCTAGGAGTGAATGCCGTTCGATACGGCTTACCAATGATCTATCGGCTGCAGGAGGATATCCAGGAGATCGATACGCCTCTGCATAAGGTGCGAACTGCGGCACTTTGTCATGGATACTTTTGGGCACTCACCGAGAAGTTCGAGTTCGAAGAGTCTGTTGTGGGAGGAGCCATAAAGAATGAGGTAGTGCGTCGTAGGAACAAGGGATTCTGGATTGAGGGTATCAACATCCCACCCCCTTCGGTTGACCTTGTAGGAGTTCCTGGTGAGACGCGCCTACAGCCGGAGTGGGATCCCGCCACGCTTGAGAGGGAAGAGCTTCTTCCGTTTGATGATAGAGAAGCTCTTGTAGAGTGCATCGTGTCCCACTACCACGAAAGCATCCATGCACCCCCCGGAAGCCCTGGTGCTTCTCCAGGGCGGGCACTTTCTGGACCAATTCTAGGCTCGACTCTGAGCTCTGCCGGGCAAGCTGAGCTTGATTCGGAGTTGCCAGCTGTATTCCGCGAACAGATGCTGACAGACTGGACCAGAGATGCAGCCGCAGCTGTGCTTGCCTCTGCCGGAAAATCGGAATCCATGGCAGGATCCAAGACTGAGACTACAGGTACTCACCGAGGCCATCTCACAGTGAAAACCAACGGTATGAACGGCAATGGCCATGCTAATGGCCACGGGCCGACATCACCTTATGGAAGCCAGTATAATCTGATGAGACCTCACTCATCGCACGCGCACCGAGAGAGGGAGCGGGAGGGGACAATTCCCAAGCATCGAAAGAGCAGCTTGCGAAGTACTGCCTCGCCAGCGCTCTCAAACGGTAACCGAGGCACCGTTGCGTCGGTGGACCAGCTGAAGCTCGTGCTGTCAGGCAATCCCCCACCAAAAACAGCCGCCCTTGTTGGAGACGATGACAGTGGGGACAGCATGGTCAGCTACGACTACAGTCCTTCAGAGATAAGCTTTAACCCGGCTACACAGAATGACCAGCCAAGCAGCCCGACGAGCACCAAGCGACCTGGCACGGCAAGCAAACGGGCAAACCTCTACGACGAGGTCACTAGCCAGGATGACGAGTCGGTACCTCCCGTGCCGCCTCTACCAGATGTGAACTTGTTAGGAGGAAAGAGAAGCCCTATCCAGTCGATTGACGTGTCGCCTCACGATGCAGCTAAGTTGGGGCGACGTAGCCTCCATAGCCGAGGAGGTGACGGGACACGACCCAAGGCGGAACGCCCGCAACACAAGACGATGGATCTACAAGATCTTCTTCGGGGAATCGATAGCCGGCCGAGTGAGGGAAGTTTGGGTAATGTGACGAGACCACCATACTAAGGGCATATGGACATAAGGGCACAAGGACATAGGGACATAATAGGAGTTACACAGGGCAAAGGGACGGACGGAAGGGTAATAGCGATGGTTGGTTTGACTTGTAGAATACCGGTGCTGGTGCGATTTGCGAGAGCGTTGCAGAACAAATGGAAGAGCGTCCCAGCGTGTGATTGAGATATCACTTGATGTTGACGGTGTCGTGTTGGTATTCAGCTAGCGAGTTTGATCAGCGCCGTGAGTGTGATGGATTTATGGCAAGACCCCCTCAGAAACAAATAACCGCGATCTATGCCTAACTTTAGGTAGCTCCAAGCCCAAGATATGCTGTCGTACTTTCTCTATTAGGCTCCTCTAATGTCTATTTTCTGAAGCATATGCCCCTGTCCGAGAGAAACTTGGCTGTTCAAATCCCTGCAAGGGTCGTACTGGTTTCAGATCGGCAACTACCTACCTAGCTAGGCGTCTCATGGAGAGAATGATGCTTCCAATATTTGTGTTTACAGCAATGATCAATATTGGTTTTGCTGAAGATATAACCACTAAGTGTCAAAAAGCTTCATATTTACTCTCGATATGCAATTGAGTTCAAGCAACAGCGTCTCCGGCAATCATAATGTTTGCTGGGTTTGGTTCATCAATGACCAAAGCTGTTACAGAGTTCTCTGCCCCTGTCGAGGGGCTTGGCGTCATGGGGGGCAGTGCACCTTTGATTCAATCTTATTTCCCATCCCCCGCAATGAAACGGTTCCTACGGGAATGCCGTGAGAAGGGGGCGGCGCTTTTTCTGTAGCTGTCTTTTCTTTTCACTTCACCTTCTCTCATCATTCATCTGCCTCAATCTCACTGTCCTCTCAAGCTCAACGATTCATACTACTTTATTCCCGATAACAGATCACAAACATCCCCTGTGATAGACGATCAAACGATAACGAAAGTGGACAGTTTGTGTCTGCTCAGCCTCACTGCCGACCGTTTCTTATTTTGAGTTTCTCTTAAAGTTTTTTTTAACCGTACGAGGAAAGGAGATTATCCGGACTGTCTGTGCCTGTTCTATTTTTGAGACAGAAGATACTAAAAGCAAAGACACGCGACAACGGCAAATTTAATCGAAACCCTGTAGAAACAAAACAACGAGGTTGGGAAGAATATGGGTGCGCGATACGCTTGACATTCTTTTTTATTTCGAAAAACGAAATATCAGATATTATCAGAGACGCTGTTTGCGTTATACGATTGGAACCTGGCGAAACCGGAAAGACCGGCACCGTTGCAACGTCTCACTCGTCTCGTTACGGTTGTCACCTCTAAAACCTCAACTCATCAAGTCTCTCAACAATGGATACCTCAGATCCCCGAAATGGAAGTCATCCATCAGACTCAATCCCAGATGCCGCTTATCCTGACGACTCACCCTACCGACCCGGCGACACATCACCACAAGTCATAAACCCTTCTCCTCATGCCGCATCGCCGTCCTCTCCATCTCTTGCCCAACAACCATCACCAAACTCACCATTCGGCGCGAGCATCGCCAGCCCCATCCTTCCATCGAGCCCGCCACCACCATACGACCCGTCCCGTCCGCCGGCGGTATACTCACCTCTCGATCCCTCCCCGCCGCCGCAGTACCCGCTGTCGTCGACGCCCTGGCCCGGCCACACCAGCTTGAGAGGCGGCGCATCAAGCAATGGCGACTCGAGCAACGACGCGCACAAGTTGGGGCCTGTGGCTGAGGCACGGGAGCGGAGGAGGCGTAAGATGCAGTTCTGCGCCGTGTTGCTGGGCGTTCTGGTGGTGATTGTTATTGCGTTGGTTGTGGGCATTTTGATGGGTGTTGTTAAAGTGCAGTGGCACGATGACGACGACGACGACGATGATTAGGCTGCACTTTACTACCCAGACCGTTCTTTTTTACTCTTTCTCTTTTCTCTTCTTTGGAGATATGGTTTTGATGCAAATGCAAATGCAAGTGGCATGGCGTACGGCTCCAGGAGTTTATTCGATTCAGATAGGGCTTTTAGAGTTAAGGGAGACGAACCAGTCAGTTCAGTACAATAACACACTTGGCGGCTGTCGCGATATGAGTTGCTTGCTTGGGAGGCGATATTACTGCTGGATGTTCGTGTTTAGCTGAAAGGGTAACTATATGATCTTTACCAATGGGAGGCCTTTAGTTAAACGTCAGCTTATCAGAACCTGGCGGATATTGTCAAACATCTATAGATACCTAGTACATGGTAAGTATTCCTCGCATCCAATCGATCTCAATTCTATTTGCATGTATCTCCTCGTAGTCACCTAGAGCTTCACAGCATTCAAAATTGACCATGGAAGCCATCCGGTCATTCCGAACGATAGAGGATCGACACTCTTCCCCTCACTTTATTCCCATCATCCGAACATCCACGGCCGCCTAGACGGAGATGTCGGAATTATGCATGATAACGGTAGCCGAGTTATAAGATAGCCTTCCGCGGCGTTTGCTTGTACCATATTGATTACTTTTCAACTTGGCACATGAGTGTTGGTGTGGATGAGTGACTGGCTGGGAATCAATCCGGCCCAAGAGCGGGAGTGGGAGCGGGAGCCAGATCCAAGATGGAACGGAAACGGACCCGATTTGACCGGAGATGGCTTTTTGTCTTTGGAGCTCTCAATCAATGTCCGGCAATTGAAAGTTGATGACAGCCTTGGCTTTGTTCATCCTTACTGTAATTGACTTTGGGTTTGCATTACTTGACCAGACTTTAGCCGCAAGTAGAAGTGGAAGCGGAAGTGGAAATACCGTTTGGTCTAGACGCTTATTACGGGAGACATGCAAGAGGCTTCAACCATCGATGCCAAGAGCGTAATATGCCGCCATCAGCCGCTGGGTTAGGTAGATACGTTATTGTCAAGAATTCGCCGGAATATAGGGTCTACGCCGATGGTCTAGATCCATTTCCGTATAAAAAAAAACTTCGCAAGTTGTGAAATTCTCTCAAGGCAAACAAGCAAACATGACGCCGCTCCGGGCTGACAACAACGTTGTCTCTTGCCTCCTCAGTTAAAAGGATCAAAGTGCATAGGGATGAGACGCTAATTTCATGTAGTTTCTTCTTTGCAAACAAGCAAAGCCCACCGTGTTTTACGCTCCTTAACCCTGCGTTGCGCCCTGAAGTGAGTTTTGACGTGTCGTTACGTTTGAGACGAGGAAACAGTCTGGGCGTGCGTACACGTATGCAAGTCCATGCCTTAACTAGCTGCCACACAGGGCTGAAAAGCAACGTCACTTGATAGATCCGCAGGGTCCAGGTGGTCGAGTGGCGTTGATGCTATTTCTGGCCCTTTGTCTATGATGAGAGGCCCCCTTTGAAGAGGAGGAAACAAAGGCTGTGTAACTCACGGCTCAGCTTCCGGTTGATCATGTTGAAACGTGGACAATGTCAGCAATAAACAAAACTTGCAATCAACTGGGGAAGACGGCATTGACATTACTCTGCAGCTTCACCTTGCAGCTAAAGCACATCGTGGGTACTTTAACCGGTGCAGGTACAGATTGCAGCTTCAAGGATCTTCCTGGTTCGACTGCCGAGCCGACAGGACGATGTATGCGATGTATGTATAAATGACACGATGCTACTGCATGCGAGTGTCATCTCATGTATTAATTCGTCGCTAGTAGATGCAAGACGTGAAAATTCTTTACCGTAGCAGCATATGGATACTCAATCTCACTCGCAGGATTGTCATCAGAAATTTCTCGAGCCTCTTTACTTTTTATCTCCCTACGCCCTCAGCAATCTCCCTTCAGTCAGCTTCCGAGGTATTCGTGTGCACTTTGGCCACAGTTTCGTACAGTAGTATGGGACGACATGCACATGTATGTAGGGGACAACGAGGCAATAGATTGAGGTCATGTTCGTAAGGCGGTCGTTGTTGTAAAGATGAAACGACTAGATCTAGAGGAGACGGGAGATCAGACCTACCTTAACCGGGATCCAATGATGGTTACAAAGTTACTTTACCTTATTAAGCTAAAAGAAAAAGTTTCCATGACGTCGGGTCCAAGACACTTGTAATGGGATGGAGGGCCAGCGCAAAGTGCAAATCGAAGTGCAAATGGAGATGGAGATGGAAATAGGCAGGACAGGACTCGGTCGAGGAAAGCACGTGGCAGAATTGGGCCGGCCTCAGCCCAGCGGCCAACTTGCATCAAACAGTCAGAAAACAGCAGCAAAGAAAACATGTGGCCCACTGTGCTATCATCACCTGCATCATCATCGTCTCCATTCATCTCCATTGCAAATCATGATTTGCATTACTCCTCAAGGGGAAAAAAAGTCCCGACGGTGACATCAACACATGACATCCATACCATCCATGGATATCCATCCGTATGGTCCCGGCAGTCAAGCACAAGCACGAGAGCACAAGCCAACAGACCAAGCCAGACCAAGCCAGACCAAGCCAGGCCAGCAACCCCAAGCCAAGCAAGGATCACAATTCCGGGTCGCAGCAAGCGAAGTAGCCCAGCCAGCCCCAACGCCAGCCTCTCCCGTCTTGCTAGCGATCCTGTCAGCCTGGCCTTCGGTTGTTTACAGCAGTGACGTTGCTGAATTAGTTTCTCCATCTTCCGCTTACTACAGTACTACCTACTACTGCAGTCTCTTTTCAAATTTCAGAAGCGACCACTCATTAATGGAACCCTTTTACCTACCTGGGTAGTTCTGCGTCCCAGTACCAAGGTTCAGTCTTCTCTCGCCAAGTGGAGAGAAGCGGAGAATGGAGCATTTTGCAAGGGCAAGCACAGCAGTTCTTCACCAATGACCCTCCTCCCGGGGCGCAACTAACTGATGCCCCGTCCCCTGTCTGCTCCGAAGGCCCTACCGGTTCTCCGTCCAGGGCTTCTCCAATCCACGCCCCCAAGCTGCCCGCTGTCACCCTTTTGCAGCCTCCACCTCGCGCCTCCTTCGTCGTCCCCGCTGTCGTCCAGTCCTGCAGGTGCACCAATTCCAGGGCTGCCAAAACAAAAAAAAAAAAAAAAAAAAATCGTCCTTCACTAGCTTTCCCCGAGCCCCAGCGCTAGGGAACCAATCGTCTGCCGCAGATGTTTAACCATGGTACTGGGAGCCCTCCAAGCACGACTGGTGACGGAGCTCTAAACTTGTGAAAAGGCACCGAGGCAAATAGCAACCCAACTACCTACTCCGTAGCTCGTGGTGTTACCAGCATGGGAGAATGGTTCTATTGAACAACAGCTGCCTTGGTCTTGGCTTGAACTGGGCTGCCCTCTCCTCTCCTCTCCTCATTCATGCATCACGCCTCCTCAATCGATACCGACTCGGCCTGTGAGATGTGTTGACGTCGTTGATGCACTGACATCAATGCTGGATTGGATCCGAGACATTCAGGAACGTTGCGCAGCTGGTGCAGTACAGTAGCAGTGGACACTGGACCTGCGGCTGGGTCTAATGGTCCCATTAGATGCCCTACCCTTGCACGAGAGACCAGGAACTCCGTCCGCGTGTCCATCCCTAGCACTGCCTGTGCTGTGTTGCATCTTGTCTGTCGTCGTCTTGGTCTCCAACAACTGCGCATGTTCAAGGGCCAGGAAACTTGTGAGAGCCATCTCGAGCTAAGCCATCAACCAACCACGTTCGCTACCTAGCTTTTGAAAGAAAAGTCCTTCCGTATCCCAGGGAGAGATCCTTGTGGGCTTTTTTGCTCTGCTTCTTGTCCGGTCCGTGTTCCTGATTGCCGTTCTATGGCAACTGGCAATACTGGCTGGTGACTGGTTGTCGACAATCATCCTTTGGTAAGGCCTTGAGGCGCTGAGATGCCCCGGCTCTTTTGCCTCTAGCCCCATGCCCATGCCCAGTCTATCTCACTTGCCTCGTGGTTTTCCTTCTGTCCATTCGTTTTCATATGTCGTGTCGTGAATCACAAGCTTATCCCTGTACCCGGCCACAGTCTACCGATGGTAGGTTGATCCATCAACCTTCTTTTCCCTTACTCCCTGATACTACTACTCTCTTTATTGACGGATTCTTTCCACCTCCACCTTGGCATCGTGTTTATAAAGACCCCCCGGCTGGTTCCTTTCAATTTTTATCGTCGTTTCTGCTGCTGTCATAACTACCTTACTGTACTCTCCTTTCTCATTTTGCAGGTCTCAGCCGCATTGCATCCCTGCTGTCGCTGTATTATAACTAAGCCGTTTTGTTGGCTTCTAGGCTTATCAGCGTGTTGACAACTTCCCTTCTAACTTGGTCTATCCAGACCGTGGCTGATATAACACACGTCTCAACCCCCAACAAACAAAGACGCAAACACACATACAAACAGCAAATACCTGAGCACCACCACCTCCACCTCCATCATCGGACCAGATGATGCATTTCTAGGGGTCATCTTGAATTCGTTCCAACCTCAGTCCAGCCGAGTCCAGCCCAATCCAGCCTGGCCCCGGACTTTGAAGATCTTGCTTTCGGTTCAAGCCAGTTCTAGAACGCCAAACCAACTTGACCTGACCACCATTACATTTACGCACCACCCTTTTTTCTTTTAGCATTCGCATTCTTGGGGTGCCCGAGCTCTAATCCGCCAAAAACAAAATCACCATCTTTTCCCCCTCTCCACCTCTTGGATCTACCGGCCCAAGCAAAAAGAGGCGCCGTCCACTTAACGATCCTCTGCCAACTCTGCGCTCTCGGTGGCTTCAATCTTGTCTACTCGGTCTCCGCTTCCCCAAGGAAAAATCTCGAGCTAGCCGCCACGGGCGCATCCCAAACTCCTGGTCCTGGGACCAGACGAGGAAACTCAATTTCAGGCATCTCAAATCCTGGGCATGTTTCTTTGGTCCTAGTCAGTTTTTTGCCTGTCTGACTCTCTCCCCTCTTTACTGGACTCTTCTTCTCCCTCCTCTCCAGGCTCAATTTCGCAACCTTCTTTTCGAGCTTGACTCGACGACATCCTACCCTGCCAGTATCGCCTCCCGGCGTGTGCTGGTCCCTTCAGCGTCGCAAGACACAATTGGGCGCTCAGTTATCAATTTTGAGGCCTTGAATCACCAGAAACATACATAACCGCAAGCGGCGCGATCAGTCTCGACTCATTGCGTCTCATTCCTCACCACAACACAGCAGTTCTCTCACTTGCTCGTCTTTCGCTTGTCACCAACCGACATTCACGCTTATTAGTGCCTGGTTTATCCCTCACTCAGACAGCCTTTATTGGTGACGACCGATTTCATCGCCAATTGCAACCGGATTTTTTTTCATTTAACTCGCTAGGTTGATATATATATCATCTGAGAGGCCGCTTTATTCTTTTATCACCCAACTTGCCTGCACTCGGTTGCTTGTCAAGGATTATCAGTTCTTGTCGCCATCATGCCACGACATTATCATTACCAGCCTAGGTACGGTCAATTCGTCCTCGATATTTGACGGAGTTTGATGCTAATTTTCTGTCCAGTCGCGAACTTCATGTGGTTGTACTTGGAGCAGGTTCGTTGTCCGACTTCAACGACGTCTTTCTCACGTTTTTGTTCTTGGCTGACTCAGTCTGTTGGTAGGCGGCGTGGGTAAAAGTTGTTTAACTGGTAAGTTGTCCTTATCCCCTTGTCCCATGTTCTACATGCTGCGCCTGGATGCATCCCACCGTTGCATCCGCAATCCTATTACGTTTCCCTGTCTTTCCCTTTGCAGCACAAGGCTCATGCAAGTACAGCCCAGTTCGTTCACAACGAGTGGATCGAAAGTTATGATCCCACCATCGAAGACTCTTATCGCACTCAGCTTCAGGTTGATGTAAGTGCCGCGCATGACGCCAATGCCGCTCTTTGGCCCTCTTTGACTGACACGTTTGTCTCAGGGACGTCAAGTTGTTCTCGAAATGTGAGTTTGCACCCTGGTTTTTCGCGATTCAATCCAGTTTTGTACAAGAGTAATGACTGACTCAGCTTCTAGCCTCGATACAGCGGGGACCGAGCAGTTCGGTAGGTCCTTTATGGCCCAACAACTTTCGCATGACCCCAGTACTGATGATGGGACAGTCGCCATGAGGGATCTCTACATGAAAACCGGCCAGGGTTTCCTTCTCGTCTTCAGCATCACGTCGTCTTCCTCGTTAAGCGAATTAGCAGGTTTGCGAGAAGAGATAATCCGGATAAAGGATGACGAGAACGTACCAATCGTCATTGTTGGTAACAAGGCCGATCTAGAAGAGAACCGAGCCGTGCCCCGAGCCAAGGGCTTCTCCATTTCACAGCGATGGGGCGCACCCTACTACGAAGCTAGCGCTAGGACGAGGAGTGAGTTTGCCTGTCTGCCAGTGGCTTTTATGCCCAAGCTTTGGCCGCATCCGGACTAATAACCCGTAGCCAACGTTGATGAGGTCTTTATCGATCTTTGCAGGCAGATGTTGCGCAAAGAAGATGAGCAAGGCGTGAATACGGACGCTAACGATGACTACAAACATGATCATGGTCGAAGTTCGCACAGACGCCAACGTCGACGAAGAAAAAAGGACTCACCTCGATGTGTGATTCTATGAATCTTGCGATCACCATTTTCTGATGGATGACCACTGGATGGCATCCACGCATTGGAACTTTTCACTTCTTGCTTTATCTTTTTGGGGTCTCGACATTTGACCCTTAAACTTCTCATATTCCCTATCACACATTATACGATTACGGCCAACTAAAAGAAATCAACCAAAGAAATACGGTTCATTGGAGGAATCACATAAAGACCTCGCGGTCTCATACGAAACGAAACGAAATATGACGGGGCGAATGGCCGAGGGACGCGCAGCAGAATTGAATCGACTCGACTCGCATTATGAAACAAGATCGAGGCGAATAGACGGCATCACGTATAGCATCTCATCGCATGCTTGATTCAAGCGACGGGTGTTTGTCATTGACAACTTGCCCATATTGTATATACACATTACGGCGTCGTGGCGTTGGATACTCGACCTGGGATACAAGGTCTGCATATCTTTTGTTATTTTCTTGTGTTAGCATCAGCATTTTTGAGGCTCTGAGTGCAAGTGGGATGAATAAGAGATGAATTCAAGGAGGAGGTGGATCGACTCGCGCTCTGCATTGACGAGCAATGGAAAAGAATTGGATAAGAGAGGGCGGTGGAATATTGACCATGCTAGATGCATATATTCATCGGCTTCTGCCCCTATTTATGATAATGACAGCCACTCAATTGATCAGACAGGCTCTGGGTAATAGAACTGCATCCAAAAGATACGGTGTCATCAACATGTTGTGATTTTGACTACTTTGTTTTCAGCCAATCGTCGCTACGGTTTCGTGGTCTAACGGTTATGACTGCGGATTCTGATTCCGCCAGCGAGGGTTCGACTCCCTCCGAGACCTTTCTTTTGCTTATCTGAGCTATTTTTTTTTTATTTTTTATTTAACTTGTTGCTGTAATGACTATGTTTGTTCAAGCCGTGGTTCGTTTTGAAGCACCTATATGACAACAGAACGGACTCTATCCGTTGCAGACCATTCTCAAGTCAAGCGTTTGCTCAATTCGTCTCATATTTGTTATTGTGCATGGCCAGGAATGCGGATGGGGTTATGAAGGCTCACGTCGGCGCATCGATTGAATTGAGCACATTTAAAGACCTCCATCTAGCAGACCGGCATCGTCATTACACTCAAGGCTCGCTCGTGTTTATCGGTTATAAATTTGCATTCATTATCTTTGTTCATTACAATGCCTATGGCTCTTCTGTATGTGCACAAGCATCTCAAATGCTATCGCTCAGTCTTCATAACTTGATCTCATCCTAACGTTCTCATGCCTTTTCGTAAATATCCAGATCCTAAACCAAGGAGGGTCTCCAAGCTAGGCAATCCTAATCCCGCTGTATTACCCCTTTACCAAAACCCACGCTGAAGTGACCCAAGAGCTTGTTATCCTTTATTAGCGACTACCGCTCATTTGCGGCGCAACATGCCCCAAATGTCAGCCAAGACACCAAACCATCCCTTAACTGTCTCAGCAGCATTCAGCAGCAATATAAGGCGCTTCACAAACGCATCAGCGTTGTCATAGTCCTCAGCGTAGCACTCCCACACCGCCCGTCCCTGCCCGTCATTCTCATCCTCCTGGACCACCATGAGAGCATCCTCATCCTCAACGCCTTCAACACCAGTTGTCTTGAGTTTGGGGCCGACACAGAGAGCGCGACCGGCAATGGCCTCGTCGGCAACAAGGCGTGTGGCAGCGTCGATAACATCTTCAATCAGCGCTCCGCCTGCTGTGCCAGACAGGAAGGCTGCCTCGGCGGGGAGCTTGAGCATGTTGGATTTTGAGACGTAGTAAGGGGTGATCATGTTAACGCGGACGCCTCGCCGGAAGGAGGTGGCACGAAGAGTGCGGAACAGGCCAAGGATGGCATGTTTGCTCATCGTGTACTGGACCTGACTTGGGAACGGGCAGAGAGACGCGAGCGAGCCCACAAGAAGCAAACAGCGATCCTGGCCAGCGGGGCCATTCTGGGGAAGCCAGTATAGGGCGAGGTGCGTTGTGTAGGCAGCGCCCGTGATGTTGACGTCGAACTGTGTTGTGTTGGGCTTGGGTAGACGGCCATCTTTGAGAACCGGCTCTTCGAATTGGAAAGATACGTCTGGTAGAATGATGCCTGCGTTGGGAACAACAATGTCGATACTGCCATTAGGACTAACGCGAACAGCAGTCTCAAACAGGGCGACCTGAGAATCCCAGTCGGTCACATCGCAGTGCTGAAAGGCAAAGGTCGAGTCTGGATAGTTGGCTCTCAACGAAGCAACAAGCTTCTCACCCAATGCATCAGCGACATCGCCGATAACGATGTGGGCGCCATGAGAAGCCCATTCGCGAACCATGTGAGAGCCGAGGCCATTGGCACCGCCGGTGATAAGGATAGTTTTACCCTTGAGAGTCGATGGGTCGTAGGGCTTACTCACGTCGACGGGCGGTGACTGGCGGATGAGGCCTTTGACGTCGTGTTTGGTGGGTTGCATCGTCTAAAAATGTAACTATCTCGGGCTTTGTAAAGGCGATGAATCAACTCGATCTGCCGGCAGATAGTACCGTACGTAGATGCTTGTGTCTGTGCAAAAGCGATTTGCTGACTTGCCTGTCAACTCAAACAAATTTAGCTTCAGCTATCAACAAAGAGCCGTTTTTACCAAAAATATCCCCCATGTGGCGGAGCCGAGCCCTTTTTTTTTTTTTTTTTTGCAGGGTCTAGGTCCCGATCTCACCTTTTGGCTCTGCCTATCGTATCAAATCCTTCAATGTCAGACCCAATAAATTAGCTCGTGCGGGTCGCATCTACCGATGAGCTTGGGGTGTCCACTCTAAACGTTGTAGGCTCCAAAGTTGATGGATGGTCTGAAGATTGTGGTTCCAAGATGAAAAGACGGAGAAGGGTTGAAGAAAATCAAGTTGGGGCATGGGTTAAGAAATAACCGTTGACGCCGCCTTCACTGCTGTCACTTTCAGTGCCAGTGACAGCCACGAACAAGCCATGAACAAAAACTGTGGCCTTTAAAACAACAGGGCGGTAGGTAGCTTCACTGTTACTCTCTCATGCTCTGTTGCGTGCCCTGAATTCACCGGACGTTGGTTGTAAGAACAAAGCTCCCAAGTACTTCCCAGTACCAGAATATTCCATGGCATCAAAACAACAGCAACAAGACCAACCTTGTTTCCATCTGTGAACAGCTCCGGGCTTGTTCTTGAGCTCCAGGACTCTACATACACTGATCGAGGTAATCCACAGTTCAAGTACCTGTGTTCATTGTTTGTCTTCGTCCCTCACCTATAGACCAACTCGGCCTAGTCTGCATATAGACGGCACTGCTTCAACCTTGAAACAGCTCGTTAGTCTATCCATGTAACTTTGATGCGTAAAAAGCCGGATGAATGCTTGAATAGCTTCTGATGTCCAGAAGTCATCCGTGTTGGTTGCCTTGCCCTTTCTCATCCTACTTACTCAACCAAACAGTATGTGTGCCATCATGGCAAATAGGCAGAGTATGTCAGGCGACCGACGATTTTGAACGAGACGCTCCGGGATTATCTCCATCATCAGATATCAGATGCTACTTCCAGCGAAACAGATCATCGTTAATATTCCTAAATATAGACGGTAGAATCGGGAGGGTGTAGCCGTCGTCGCCTAGTTCAGGAACCTCAATCTGCGCGTCTGCATTTGCTCACAGTCGATCCTGGAACAAGTAGTCTTGGGCGCAATGGCTTTCAGCCGCCCTTGTCTAACGATAAAGAGTGCTGGTTTTATGTCTCTGTAGGCTGTGGGTAATTCGAGAGCCCAATCTTGGGACATAGGGGCTTCCTTCGCTGACGGGTAACAGGAAAGCGGATGGCCAAGCGAGAACAGGAACAAGACAAGTAGCGTATGGACATCTACTCGCCAGGTACGTGTCAAGGAGCGCAACGGCTAAAAGAACTTTCCCCTTCTACGATGCCTTCGAAACTGCTGCACCATAGCGGCATCGTCATTCGTGTCATCGAAAGCGGTTGTCTCAGTGTCTTAAACTGAACGGAGGTTGAGCTCAAGTGTGATCTCATCCACTAATCGATTTAGCCAACGCCCAACGGTCGTCGAAAAGAGGGAGAATAAGACTTGGAGCGTCACATGGGGAGAAAATGTTGGGTGCCGATCACTTTACATGTCTGGGGTCGAGAACAGTGGATAGAATTCTAAGGCGAGGCTCTCGTTCGCAATATCCTCCACTCCGGTAACATAAGCGCCTGTCTGCTTTGTCTCAATTGCTGGCGCTGAAAGATCAGGCTGGACAATATCCACCCCGCATTGATTGAGTATCGCAAAGCTGGATGAGATCAAGTTGATTGACGAGATAGTACCGTACCTGAACAAACTGGATGACCGGGGGTTTCTCAAGTGCAGAACAGATACATGTATGTTTGGCCCAGGGCTTGGCTTTGGGGATCTGAGGGATGTGGCGGCTCCAGGCTGTGCTATCCCTGATGCCTGTGCCCTCACGCTTCGGTGACCTCACTCGTGGGCAGGAGGGTATAGATAACCTAACTGGTGCCTACC
>JAATHB010000843.1:0-20124 GCA_014822075.1 Fusarium buharicum
CACTCCAGGTCCAAAAGGCCGCACCCGCCTCTGTCAACGCCGCCCGATTCTACGCCTCCGACGCCAAGGCCACTCCTACTGAGGTCTCTTCCATCCTCGAGCAGCGAATTCGTGGTGTTCAGGAGGAGTCCGGTCTCGCTGAGACTGGCCGTGTCCTTTCCGTCGGGTTAGTGGATCTCTGCTGGGAACATTTGGAACAAGGCCAGGCTGGTGCACGATAGCTTCAAACAACACCGCACCGCCACCCCGCCCGGATGTCCAGCAATTACTTGATTAAGGTTCAATCAAGCTGACTTTGGTTTCACAGTGATGGTATCGCCCGTGTGCACGGCATGGCCAACGTCCAGGCTGAGGAGCTTGTCGAGTACGTACTGAGCGAAAAACTGGAGTGCCGTCGTCATGCATCACATGGTTAACTAATTAACAACAGGTTCGCCTCTGGTGTCAAGGGAATGTGCATGAACCTCGAGGCCGGCCAGGTCGGTGTTGTGTTGTTCGGTTCTGATCGTCTCGTCAAGGAGGGCGAGACCGTCAAGCGTACCGGTGAGATTGTAAGGATACCCTCGAAACCATCTCGATAAATCTACAGGGCTATCAAACATATGAGCTAATACACTATCAAGGTCGATGTCCCCGTCGGTCCCGAGATGCTCGGCCGTGTCGTCGACGCTCTCGGTAACCCCATTGACGGCAAGGGTCCCATCCAGACCAAGGAGAAGCGCCGTGCTCAGCTCAAGGCTCCCGGTATTCTGCCCCGAAAGTCCGTCAACGAGCCCGTCCAGACTGGTCTCAAGTCCATCGACGCCATGGTTCCCATCGGCCGTGGTCAGCGTGAACTGATCATTGGTGACCGTCAGACTGGTAAGACTGCCGTTGGTCTTGACACCATGCTCAACCAGAAGCGATGGAACGACAGCAACGACGAGAAGAAGAAGCTCTACTGTATCTACGTCGCCGTTGGCCAGAAGCGATCCACCGTCGCTCAGCTCGTCAAGACTCTTGAGGAGAACGACGCCATGAAGTACTCCATTGTCGTCGCCGCCACTGCCTCCGAGGCCGCTCCTCTCCAGTACCTTGCTCCCTTCACTGGTGCCTCTATTGGTAAGTACCCCTTCGTCCTAGCTGCCCCATAACTACCCATTCTACACATCTCATCAAAACACTATATCTGGTATAAAGTTGAGGACAAAACTTTGAGAACAACTTCTACAAAACCTCATCAACATATTGTCAAAACATTTACTAACATTGACTCAAGGCGAGTGGTTCCGTGACAATGGCAAGCACTCTCTTGTCATCTACGACGATCTTTCCAAGCAGGCTGTCGCCTACCGACAGATGTCTCTGCTTCTCCGACGTCCCCCTGGACGTGAAGCTTACCCCGGTGACGTTTTCTACCTCCACTCTCGTCTGCTCGAGCGTGCCGCCAAGATGAACGACAAGCTCGGCGGTGGTTCCATGACTGCCCTTCCCGTCATTGAGACCCAGGGTGGTGATGTCTCTGCCTACATTCCCACCAACGTTATTTCCATCACTGATGGTCAGATCTTCCTGGAGGCTGAGCTGTTCTACAAGGGTGTCCGTCCCGCCATCAACGTCGGTCTTTCCGTCTCGCGTGTCGGTTCCGCTGCCCAGCTTAAGGCCATGAAGCAGGTCGCTGGTTCCCTGAAGCTTTTCTTGGCCCAGTACCGTGAGGTCGCTGCTTTCGCCCAGTTCGGTTCCGATCTGGACGCTGCTACCAAGCAGACCCTCAACCGTGGTGAGCGTGTAAGTTGAAGTCATATCCAATCGTGCTTTGAGTTTACAGATGCTAATCATTTTGTTTTACAGTTGACCGAGCTCCTTAAGCAAAAGCAGTACAGCCCAATGGTGAGTCCAATCTCAACGCTATCTGTAACATGAGCTGACTCAACATAACAGGCTGTTAACGAGATGGTTCCTCTCATCTTCGCTGGTGTCAACGGTTTCCTCGACACCGTCCCTGTCAACAAGATTCTCCAGTGGGAGTCTGACTTCCTCGCTCACCTTAAGACCAACGAGTCTGAGCTCCTTGCCACCATTGACAAGGAGGGTGTCCTCTCTAAGGACACTGAGGCTAAGCTCCGTGACGTCGTCCAGTCCTTCGTCAAGAGCTTCTTGGGTTAAATTTAATCAAAAGCAACTTGCGGGGAGACTAACGGGGGCCTTTGGGGATGTTCCTGTCTATACCGAATATCTGTAGTCGTTTTGGCGGAGGGATCGTGTCGAGGTGTCGCGCCTGAACGGAGCGACGGGAATGAGCTGAGGGAGATTCACCCGTCGTATTGCCACTTGTAAAATAGAGCACAAAACTCAATGAATGCCCTCGATTCCTTTTGTTCTTGAACTTCCTACACTATCTTCTTGTCAGCCCATCGTATACTAGCGATTATGGCAAATTCCCTTGTGCCAGTATCCAGACTCCACGCAAGAGGGTGAGATAACATCTCGACATCATGCTACAGGTACGCTGCTACATCTCAGTCATTTTCAGGTGCACCTGTAAAGGGTTTACGCTATCAGTTTCTTGTCATGTCTTGAAGTTGCCCCCCAATCTATGGTGCAAGGCAAGAGCTACCAATCAGAATATATACAGCGCCATATTCTCTCTTTTACGTCCCAATAGCATTATAGTCACTCTACTGATTGATCTAGATATTCTACTATTTGGTCAGCTTGAAATTGAGCTCAATTTCAAGCAAGCCTATCCTACACTTAACCTTAGGCATGTAATGCTAACAACAGAGACTCCGTATTATCGAGACGCATAGTAACTCCTTAACTAAGTAGATTGCATAGCGTTGTTATGTAGAAACTATAAACGAAAGTAATAAGCCGCCTGCTTCCTAACGGCCCCCTTTCTTTCAATCATCCACATTACCACAACCTCTGTTTTTCACACTCATGAGGTGATTTGGGAACTGCATACCCCAGATTCTCGAACATAACGAGTCATGCCTGGCCAAGACCTGCATCCTGTCAGTTTCTAAGGCTTCCTCATGCCTTCACTCACAGAAGGCTTCTTTCTTCGCGGCCTGATGGCGTTTAATGAAAGGCTCCGATTGAACTCGGCTCATTTTGCAAGGCGTATTAGGGCTGTTTGCGGGTACCGGTGCGGTGCGGTCGTTATACATGCTGTTACTGTGAGCTCACCGATTTTGTTATTCCAGTCGTTGACTCGCCACGTATCCATCTATCTTGACACTCAGATTGAAATGGACTTAAGGCTAAAGTTTCAAAATTATTTTCATATATACAAACATAAGTATGGTGTGCCTGCCTAGAAGTAATATCCATCGGTACCAATTTGATCCATGCCAGTGCCGGCCACTGTCAACTCAGGTAGTGATCATTTGAGAGGCAGAAAACAGAGCATTTCCTGGTATTTATTTTCTTTGCATCTTCTCCGCTCGTCTGCTTGTGCATTAAGTTTGCATGTGGTGTAATGCAGGCAGCCTTGCACTCTAATCTACTCGCGATTTCTTCTACTAAACCTTCAGTAGTTCTTCAAACCACCTAGTTCTTGAACTCTGGACTTGAAAACGTGGTATAAAAGAGAGATCGCACCTTGATTAATCATGTCGGGCCACGATCCCAGACAGTCGTCCTCCTCCAGGATGATCGATGCCATCGTCGCGCCGGTCACGAAACTCTACGCCCTCATGCCAGGATTCACCTTCACCTCGCAGCTCACTCTTACTATGCCCGATGGTACGATACCAAGCCACTTCTGAGACTATTCATACTGAAAAACACAAGGTCGTCAATTATTGCGTCTACAGGTAGAAGTCAGATCACCTGCTGCCATCACCTTTCTAACGTCACCTGCTACCATGCCGGCGCCTACGTTTCCCCAATTCATGAAGCTACCTGGCGAAATCAGAAACATGGTCTGGAAGTACTCATTTGGTGGTCCAAGAGTTTTCCGTATGAAGGACTGCGACAACGAGAGGACACGCTACATGCCCATGGTAGTCAACCACAAACCGCCACCCTCCAGTCAATCATGCCAGGAAGCCCGTGGGGTATTCCTTGACCGCGGACACTTCGAATTTGGAGTGAGAGATTTCGTTATGAAAAGTCTTTGGTTTAGACCACTCGAAGATACCGTATACTGGGACGATACCATCATGCATCAATTACCATTCAACGATAACGACGACAGCATTCATACCTTCGAAAAGATTCAGAATGTTGCCGTCAATTGGCCAACTAGGGACTACATCGTTGACATGAATAATACTGGTTGGTTCGAGGAAGTCGTCATGGGGTTTCCATCCTGCAAGAGGATTATGATTGTTGCGGAACATGGGACATCACTAGCCGGTGATGTCGAGTTCCTCCACATCAATGAAGGAGATGACTTGGACAGGTTTCGCATCGAGGAGGGTACCGTCTCATGGAAACAGATGAAGATGATCCTGAAGCTGGAGTTGAATGATATTTGGAGCAGTTATTATGATGACAAAGAAGTTCCTCAAATCGAACTGGTCGAGGTGGTATCACGTCGTACCTGAGCCATTTGTTGGATAATGAGCCTCCCATCTTGCTGAGAAAGAGATCTCTGGAAGCAGTAGTCGCTAGACTTTAGTCTTGGTTCTTGGTGCGTATGAAACACACCCAAGGAGAGGTGGCTCAGCGACGCCAGAGAGGAAGAACGTGTCATCAAGTACATCGCGAAAGAGTATGAAACCTCATTCTTTTCCTGCACCCTGTAAGGGTCCCATTGAGCACCTTAATATATCTCTGTACTCGATTAAGCTTGGTGGGATGATTGAGGTAATGGTCGGGGACAGAGCAATGTTTAAGGCTTGGATTGGATGGTATCTGTTGTGTAATCTTGGCTGGCAGTGGTTGTGGAAGTAATGTCACTGGTAGACTGTTGTAAGAGATCTGCTTAGTTTTCAAAGCTTTCACTCTGTCACTTCTGAGTCTCGATGCTCAGTCAAAGCCAGTGTTAAAGCTCTTGTATAACTGTATCTTGCGCCTACACCATACTTTCGGAGTCAACATACCCTTGCTGTATCAGACTCTAACAGCTATTTCTATGATATTAAAGAATCATGGCACTGTAGTTATTGACACTTGGCTTTGCTAGTCTCGGTGTTTGTGCGATTTTCATGCTTTGCTCATTGCCAGGCACAAACAGCTACCCAAACACTCTGGCACTGCCCGCGAAGGTGAAAACTTCCTTGGAGTCCTGAGCTCTTAGGATGATCGTTTTATCTTCTCCTCTCCATTCACTCCACCCTTCTCCCCTTTCATCAACAGCCCCAAGGTAATGGACGATCCCTAAGGAAAATATTCTATGGTCACTCGTTCGGATTCATCATTCCGCTTGGTCCTAACTCACCCCCTTCACTTCCACTTCGCAAGACTTCTATGAGGGAGAAAAGAAATGCATCGTTCGCCTCAATGACTCATCCCAGCATGTCAATTTCACTGCACCTCACGCACGTGCCTGTTGGAAGCTACGAAGTTACAGTGACGGGCGCAGACGGTATATTTGGTGTCCTTAGTCTTTTGCTATGTTGTTAACAGGGAATCACAGGCGCATTAGTTTTCCATAATAAGATCGAACTCCTATCACAAATTGCTCATGATGCTGGTGCTCAGTCGGCAGTGTCAACCATCGACAAGAAACCCAGGGTTTTCCTCAGTTCAATAAGCTACCTGCGGAGCTGCGATCAAAGATTTGACAGTATTCTTTGTCAAACGAGCCGAGAATATTCTTTCCAACAAGTTTCAGTGACTTGAAAGAAATGCAGCAAGTCAATTTCGACCATAAGCCCCCTGAGGTTCGCCAAGTATGCCGCGAGGCATGTTCATTTTTGGGATGGAATATTCAACCGTGAGAGGGCTCTGGTTCGACTTCTTCAGTGACATCCTTTACATACCCAAAGATTACTGGGGTGACATAGAATACGTTGATGATGTTATGGATAGTGCTCAGGTCGTGGCACTAGACTGGCGTGGTTGCGGCGTCGATCATGAGTGGAAATCTTTACTGGCATCCGTGATGGGTAAGTACCCACGATGCCAAAGACTCATCCTCGTGGTAAGAGCTGATTTGGAGTTGCCCAAGGTAACATCAAGTTCTACACCATTCCAGACGATGAAGTAGTTTGAGGTGCGAGGGACATTTGGATGGAGAAAAAGCAGAGCTGGGGCCAAATGAAGGAGGAGATTTTGAAGGAATGGTGTGAAAAGACATTTCTCGAAGATATGGGTATCATGGAGGCACAGCTACCAAGTATTGAGGCAGTGGAGGTCGTCCCTGTGTGTCAAAGGAAGAACTGAAGAATCCGTCAGCTTGAGGTGGTTCCTGAAGATTAACAGCAACAGGTTATGAGTTGTATCTGTTTGACATAGATGCGAATTGCCATCACTGAATGTTCAGGGTTCAAATATAAGTGCTGTGAGTTGTAAAGTATTCCTGCATAAGCTAGAAGCCAGAGTGATTGGAAATACTTCTTTCTGTCTAGGAAACTACTAAAATATGGCGGTATACTCTTAGTAGGTAGGTTAGTAGCTAATGTTTGGTGGTCTTAAGGTCTACATTGAGCCCGTCATTGGTCGAATGACGCCAGCCCCGATATAGCAATGACCCCTCCAAATCTACCAGTGAGCTATCATTGGAGGGGCTCAACTTTTGGTCTGGTTCCTGATTGATTGTCTCTGCCACTCCGTCATACCCTATCAAACTCAACCGTCGCAAGCTCTCCATCATGTCGCAGAACCTGGTCGTGATAGCCTCAAAGGGCCAGTTTGATTCGCTCCTCAAATCTTCGCGCATCGTCGTTGCTGATTGTGAGTCTTTTCCCGTTGTTTTCACGATCATACCCCGCCATCAAGCCTCATCAGCTTGTCCAACGACGCAGCCAGCGTTCTACGTGTCAGCTATTAAGAACAAAAACTAATATGTGTTTTCTCCCAGTCTACGCCGACTGGTGTGGCCCTTGCAAGCAGATTGCTCCTTTCTACGAGAGTCTCGCCGACACGCTATCGCGCCCCAACATTGTCACTTTCGTCAAGGTCAACAGCGACAACAACCCGGACCTCTCCCAAGAATACAGCGTCTCCAGCCTGCCTACATTTCTTGTCTTCCGAGATGGAAAGGTGATCGACCAGGTCCAGGGGGCCGACCCTCAGAAACTTAAGTCTGTCCTCCAGAAGCTAGCAACTGAGGTTGAGTCCCTCGGTGAGAGCTCTGGCTCATCCAGTGGTGGTGCCAACTGGAAAGGCGCTGAGGTTCCCCGAGGCTACAGCGACATTACAGACCAAATAGAGATTCGAGATCTCGAGGTCCTCAACGCAGATGAGGACGCCGGTACTGTCCGAGTCCTCTTTGAGAACTCCAAGCCCAACGGTCTTAGCAACGACAAGGGAACATCTAAAGACTTTGTTCAGAGCGGTGCTGATGACCAGCTGCTTCTTTACATTCCTTTCCAGTCCACTGTGAAGCTTCACACTCTTCAGGCAAGTTTATTTGGCCTTCGGGTTGCACTAATCCTGACTAACTGTGCTACAGCTCACTTCTCTCCCACCCAAAGACGACGAAGATGTGATGAGACCTGGTAACGTTCACCTGTACATCAACCGCCCCCACAACCTCGACTTCAGCGAAGCCGATGATACCGAGCCTACTCAGGCTATCGAGATCTCTCCTGAGGATTGGAATGCCGAGGGAACAGCAAGCCTAAGTTTGCGTTACGTCAAGTTCCAGAAGACATCGAGCCTTGTCGTTTATGTTCAGCAGGGCGAGGGTGATGGAGAGACTGTCCGTCTTGACAGGGTGAGACTCATTGGCGAGGCTGGAGCCAAGCGCGATATGGGCAAACTCCAGAAGGTCGGAGAGGACGAGTAATGTTATAATGAATGAAATGGAAACGGGTTGTGTTTTGCACAGAGGTTAGGCATGCTCAAATGCAGTGATGATGCATCAGTCATGTCATCGAGACGGAAACGGGTAAGGGGAGTTTAAGAACAAAAGGCGATATCGTCAAAACTTAGGTAGAGGATAGACCATAGCCAATGTTAACCGTAACCTCCACCGAGCCGTTCAACAATTTCATGCTTCATATTTCCCCCATTACAAACAAGGCAATGCGCTTATTCTCACACAATTCACGGGGCGAAGTTTATGATATGTCCTGCCTCCCAACCACGACTGAGGTGTGTAAAGACACCAAAACCAAACGATGGTAGGGCGGGCCTGCAATTATGATCGATCTGGGGCATAACTGACGCTGCGATTACATCCACTGAGACAAGGATTCGAGCAACACGGGTATAAAAATTTCATGTTATGCCAGCCGCACGAAGAAGAAAAAGAGAAAAGAAAAGCAAAGCTTTAGCAACGCGTTCGAGATTTTATTCTGGCGCAAGCTGGGCTTGGTCTGTGCGCGGCCTATAAGCGGCAAAACATGCTTCCGGTCTCCGGCCTCCAGCCCCATTTGTATCCAGGGTAAGTACGCGTTCAACTGTATAAGTTGAGTGTTGTGTATGTAATAATTACTAATCGAGGAAACTTAATACTTATTTAACATGTTCCCAAATTCCCTGTATCTAATTTTTTCTGCCTCTAGAAACAGCATATACGTAAGTCAACCAACTTGACAATTGCTGGAATACATGTTGAGAGGCTCTCAAACGAGATGGATTGGCGGGCTGTTCCACTGCAAATAAGCGCTAGGCTCTGCTCTACCCCTGCCGCCTGTAGCTGAGAGTGGAGGTCATACAGCTGCGGCTGAGGATGGCCTACCTAGGATTTGCGATCTGCTATTGACTAGAAATATCCGAATTTTCTCAGCTCAGATAATTACAGATGTTCTCAAAGCACTGTGTGGAATTTAGCTTTATTCCTTAAAGTTCGCTATGGCTGAACCTCCCCCTCCAGGCGAGGGTCGCGGTCGTCCCTCCCAAGTCCGCTGGGGACATGTAGAAGAGTATTACCCGGTTTGTTTACACACTATTTCTCACTCGAAACTCAACTCATCACCAGCAGGACCCTCCACAACCTTATCGACCCAACCCTAGATATCCAAGCAGGCGCAGTACATACGAGAGATCTGAGACAGCTGTTGAAATCGCTCGGCTCGAGCATGAAAGGAGACTATTAGCCAGTGAAAGGGCAAAGAATGATGTACATGTTCCGATATATACGGAGACATATCCTCGACGGCCAAGAGATGAAGCACTTACCCAGACATACACTGAGTGGACTATTCCTGCTGAGTACCAACCCCAAGCTCCACCGGTGCCTGATAGAGAGTACACTGCGTCTCCACCTCCCATTGACGATGCCGAGGATGGAAAGGAGGAGAATAGGCAGAGACGCTTCTCCTACGGCAGAAGCGACTATCGCCGTGCTGGAAGTCGATCAAGATCACCGGTATACTCACGTTATGAGAGTCCAAGGCGTGATAGGTATAGATCTCGTGAGACTACCTCACGTACCGCCGGGTATGATAGCGAATGGTACCCAAGGTATCGAGCAGGAAGCTTCTCAAGCGACGAGTTGGATCCCTATGACAAGTTCGACTTTTCATCCCAGGCTCAGTCTATTACAGAGTCGTCGAAGGCGGCAGATTCTGATGCCGATTCTCCCGAGTCTGAAGAGCGGGCTGTTGTCGCTAAAAAAGAGATAGAAACCCATACACGCTCTCAGCTGACGCTCGTTCATTCTTCTCTCTATACTGGGAATGCCGAGATGGGTGGCTCACATACCGCGACTTTGAATGTGATACATGACCCAAAGGGGCAGAAGCATCCCCTTTTCAAATGGCTGTGAGTTTTGTTGGGTTCTTTATCTGGTTGCTTTTACTCATTCTAAGCAGGCATATTCCTCAGGATGTCATGAACTTTGATGAGTTTTGGGTAAGATTGTATCTTTTAGGATACTGAAACTGCATACTTACCTTTATATCCATA
Organism: Fusarium buharicum; assembly: GCA_014822075.1. Taxonomy (NCBI): domain Eukaryota; kingdom Fungi; phylum Ascomycota; class Sordariomycetes; order Hypocreales; family Nectriaceae; genus Fusarium; species Fusarium buharicum. The sequence goes on from JAATHB010000843.1 coordinate 9,952, forward strand.
GGTCGAGATCACTCGTATTTCTGGCTTGACTGGACTAGAAAAGAAGGCTGTCACAAGACTTCGCGCCGACGTCAAGAAGACTTGCGTCAAGTCGAGAATCAACCCCAAAGGTGCAAAGGTTGGATATCTGGACCCTAAATGCATCGAGGTGCCATTGAAATCATTGAAGCAAGAAACAGCTAGTGAACAAGTCAGTGGCTCAGCTCGATGGATCTGTATCCCCTACTTCTCTCTTGAGCAGTACTCTGGTTTGCTCGCAGCAACCAGCATGTCTCTTTTCCCAGCTCAGACCTTACTGCAAGTCCAGTACTCCCGAAACACCGCATCAAGAGACATGGAGCAAGCTGTTGTCCAGTTAGGCAATGCAGACCATGGAGAGTGTTTTCATATATCCCAACTTTGGTGTCTTGTTATCGACAATAGTAAGGTCTGCTGGTTCTATATAATGAACTACTTGCTGACATATTGAATTATATAGGCTTACTAGTAACCTGTGGGACAATGACTAGAGATGATTTACTCGGTCAAGCTCTCGAGATCAAAGACCAGCCATCTCGTGTTCTGGGAACCGAACTTGGAGGCAGAATACTGGTGGCCTACGGTGATTCAGTCGTCTGGTCACTGGAAGCAGAAGAATGTCAGACCTGGTTTGTAAGTCGCACACTCTCTCTATAAAGTTTTATCCTTCTAACCTATCACTTTAGGCATTCTTGTCTAAGTTCCAAGCATTCTGGCCAAAGGTCCCTGAATTCTGGCATAAAGATCAAGCAGTCACGGCAGAAACATGGCCTAAGATCCTAATAATGGCCTCAAGCTCAAGCGCTCGATCAATGTCACTCAAAATCACTATGAAACTAGGGTAGGATGTACGAATAACCGATTGAACAATGCTCAGACTAACGTTCAACAGGTCCCTACCTGACCCTCCTCCACGAGCCATCCTTCGTTCAGAACCCCAAGTTTTACCGACTACACATGGTGGGAAAGGCAAGCCTAAGATCGAAGGGTTCACCCATCTTTTGGCCTTAGCAATAGGGTCAAGGGGTGCAAATGTCAACGAAGCTGGTCCCAAGCCCCTTGAGGCTCAGCTTGATGCAGCTGATCAGTTTCTGAGAAGCGAAACAACATACTCAGATCGAAAGGCATATAAGTCCTGTCAAGCAGCGACTAGGCAAGAGTGCTACGATTACCTTGCTGAGTTGGCTGGCCGAGTCGAGAACCACGAGAGTGATAGTGTACGACGAGCATACGAGGAGAAGATTGACATATTCAACGCGGCAGATATCGTATACACATTCTTTCTGCCCATAGACTTTAATGGTCCAATGGCTAGTAAGTTCTGGGGCGCAGTGAGGACTATGATTGAGGTAAGTGAACAGGGGACAGGCTTCAAATGCGATATTGGCTTACACTGAAAGATGTCCATCTTAAACGACCCCTACATCCGATCGACATTTGACCACACAATCAGTGATATTCGAACATCTCTTAGAAGATTTACTCGGGACCTTGTGTCATTGCAGAGTATTGTAACTTACTCGTCTAAAGAGGAGCGTTCTGGAATTCAACTGCCGTCTGAGTTCTCCAAGGCCTGGCTTTACGTTACCATGGGCATGGTATATAGCTCCCAAGACGACAACAAGTGGGATAACCGGATGACGCGGGGAGAGGACCTTGTTGAAAAGGGATCAAAAAAGCTGCTTCAACGGCTTTCCAATAGGGATCTACTGGACAATGCCGCCGTGTTACCACTCGAAGTGCTCTCGCTCGTCACGTTGGGCTTGTTGCAGGACCAGGTCGGCAAGTCCGATGATATCTGCGATACGTACTCGCAGTATCTCAACTCTTTGGTATGCGGCAAATAGCTGTAAATTCCCGTCTTTTCCTGTCACTAATATTGGTTGTTCAAGGATAACGCAATCACATCGAAACCCTCAGATAGGTCATTCCAACATCAACTCGATCTGGTGCAACAGGAACTAGTAGCCGTCAAGCGAACACTGTTGAAACAGAAAACACTTATATGCCGATTGAGGAAATCACTCACTGCTGTTGACACGCACGACATTGTCGTACGTCAGGTTGAACAGACAATGATGATGAAGGATGCAGAGAAGCAGTATAGCAAACGTCACTATTCAGAGACTTTGCCAGCGGCGCCACCTCCTCAGTCTTATCGGCTGGACGACGACGCGGGGATCGTCCCTATTTCTTATGCCCAAGAAGTATCAGCACCACAGCCAGCCAATGACTATATGGGCTTAGATGACGATTTTCTCTTCGACGTGGCATCTTCTTCGAAACTCTCGCCCACAGATGCGGGCGGCTTGCGCGGTCTTTTGTTCCTCGACTGCTCTCGGCTCATCGAGCAGCGTGAGTTTGAGTTCCGGCGCTTCACAGAATTCTCTCAGGACCTTGAGCGTGCAATTGCTTACAAGATGGACTTTACGCGGGACCGACAGGAGCGCGCTATCTACGCCTTCACCCTCGTCACCATCATCTTCCTGCCCATCAGCGCGGTGTCGAGTATCTTTGGCATGAACACAACCGACGTGCGCGATATGCAGTACTCACAGTGGCTATACTGGGTAGTTGCCATACCATTAACTATCGTGGTCATTATCATTGGGCTCTGGTTTATGGGTGAGCTAGGTAACCTGACTCAATGGCTACTGAGGCGGCAAGGAAAAGGTGTGCAAGGAGTGTACGGCGGACCTACGATGATGCCACAGGCGTATGAGCCAGCCTACTGGGCTCCTCCTCCTCCGCCTCCCCAGGTCGCAGAGTATCCGGCACAATATGAGCCGGGACATACCATGCGTAGAAGGGTTCAAGCTCAGGCTTACTCTGCACCACAGGCACGAATCTATCGAGCTCGGACTATGGATGCGGGAGGTTATCGGTAGAAATTCCTGACAGAGTTGGTTCATTTCTCAAGCTGAAATTTGTCAAAGCAATGAGCATTACCCATCTTACTGCTCAAGGTGTTAATTCAGCATTGTGATCGAAACCCTAGAGCCTAGGACTTCACTTGAGCTAGATCTACGATTCTATCTTATACGGCAATGGAAGACACTCATCGCAATCCTTACTCAGGGTATTTGGGTCTTTTTACATGCAGTTGACAAATGTCTTCCACCCCTACAAATAGTTAGGCCGTGAGAGACAAGAAACATATAATGGCGTATTATTATTGACTGTTATGAGTTCATTTGTGAGAAACTACCTAGGTATTAACTGCAACCGGCTCATTCAAATCCATATCTTAGCCGAGACTGACCCAACTCCCAGAGCGCCCAATGAAACTAGCCTTGGAACTGTCCCTTGACTCCACATCAGATGCCAACAGCATGGCTAAAGACCTTGGCTGCCAACTGGCTGAGCAGCCTTGACTTGTCGTCTTGAGGGAGTTCCTGGAACACAGAATAAACACTCTTCCCCTTGGCATCGCGTACAGCCCCTAGCCTGTTACCCGCCACAGCGCCCGCAACAAGACCCGGCACGTTGGCAACGATGAAGCCAAGAGCGCCGCCACTAACGCCACCCAACATACCCCAGAATTTGCTGGTAGGGTGGTTATCCCTGCCTTCAGCCATACCCTCTTCGCGCATCATCTCCTCGAACACATCGCTAAATTGCGCATTCTCGGTCTGCTCCCGGTCCTGTGGCGGGTTGGCGCCTGTGGCTTGATTGGTGAAGAAGTTCCATGCCCACGAGTAAGGGCTCTGGCGCGGTGCGGCACCGCCCTCCGTCTCTGTCTCTGGGATATCTTCGAAGGGGTCTGAGGGGGTGCCGGTGTTGAAGAGGTTGCGCTGAGCATCGTATTCGCGACGGCGCGTGGGGTCAGATAATGTATAGTAGGCGTCATTGACGAGCTGGAACTTGCGAGTTCGTTCGGCTCGTTCTGGGGAGTCATTGGAGACGCGGTCTGGATGCGTCTTTAGGGCGGCGCTGGAGAGTGATGTTAGTGATGTACTAGATTTGGGAATCGCAGGTTACTCGGTAACATACCGTTTGTATGCATCTCGAATCTGCTGAGTAGTGGCTTTATCGGAGACCTCGAGGATGGCATCTACATTGCTCTGGTTAGCTGGCACATTCACATGAAGATAGGTACCTAGTGGGGTCATCATGAGAGCTTACAGTAGTTTGGGGGAGCGCCAGGAGTCATGATGGCTGGTTGTGATAGGATGAATGTATTACAGAGGCAGAAAAACAGGAGGTGCTCGTAACGAACGGAAGCTTCACAATTGTCTTCAGGATGGAGATGCCAAGTTGCAGGTGGTAGGTATGTGAGCTTTGTATTATGGTGTCGTTGAATCAAGGTCCTCAGCAGTTGTCCAAGGGCGGAAATGTCAACGTCATTGTGGCGGTGCCTGTGGCGACACAATCAAGCCAGCTTCTCTCTCAAGTTGGGTATCTCAAACTAGAAACTCCAACCAAAGTCTCCAAAAGAAAAATCAACAAATATTGCAAGCATCGCTATGCTTTTCCCCTCCAAAGTAATAATAAAAAGAGATACATCATTAAGAATCATATAATTCACCCAACACTGAACCGCATGCCGATCCCAAATGCCCCTTTTTTGCACTATGCAATGCAACCTAACCAAAACCTAAAAGCTTGGCTCCAGAACTGCCTCTTTTATACACATAAACTCCCAAATAATCGCTATATCGTGACGGTGACATCAATCTACCCTCTGCTCCAAGTATCTTTGTGCTCTCGATAATGCGTCGGCCGTGATATTGCTGGCTTCCGCTTGTCGCCCAGATTTCTGATAATGCGCCGCGAGCACCCACATATCGCGTATCACACGCAGGTTGTTGTCGGCACCATGCGCTGCCTCTCGTTTAGTAATGGCATATCGTAGATTCTCCTCGGCCGTAGCCCATTCCTGCTTCTCTTCCTGAACTCGAGCCAGCATTTTGCATGCGTATGCGTGAAAACGGTCGTTAGATCTGGGTCCCGAGTCGCTTCTCGTTAGGTTCAACAAGTTGATGGCGAGCTCTTCGGCCTTTGCCTTGTCACCAACGTCCATTTGTGTAAACTCTAGTCGCAATGCTTCGATTCGTAATTGATCTGGGCCAAGTGCCGTAGGCTTGTCGTTTCGCGTTTCTGCCATCGTCTCGAGGGCGTGATACATGGCGCCCTGCCTCTTAGCCAGGTCGCTTCCCTTACGCAACCTCGTGCGTCCATCCCATATCAATTGTTCGTAGAGCCAGAGCCGTTGGGCATCTGATGTTTCGATATGCTGGCCCAAAAGATCGACGTTCCGTAGCCAAGCTTGGCGTAGTAAATGACACAGGTAGTTTCTTCCTTCGTCTGAATGGTAATCGCAAGTCCGTAGTTGCTGAAGTATGAGGAGGAGTGGATGTTGGGTAGGGAGTTGTCGTTTGGCAAGTACTGTAGCATGGTCCAAGAACAGGCTCAAAAGTTGGAGATGGCCTCGATCAACCATATCGTAAATGGTGTCTAGCACATGCCAGACTAGGTCGGGATGATCATCGCTCAGGACGAATTCGAGCACGTAAAATCCCCGCCGTGCAGCCATCCCGGCGAGGTCTCCCTTTCCGTGATACCAAAGGTCGAAAACAAGCTCGAAAGTTCGGTACATCGTGCGGCTGTCCTGAATAGGGGGCGAGTTTGGATGTGCTAGGTACATGGACATTGGGTCTGATATGACAGGAAAGTCATCCAGTTTTGACTGACTCCAGGAGAAAACGCTACCGAGTACCTGCTCAAGGTTGGCGTAGGGTCCAGTGTTTGACGGCCGGACGAGAGCCAGAGCCATATCCGTATCTTCATGCTGTTGTTGTTCTTCTGGCGAGGCCGATGACGAGGATGAGGATGATGAGCTTTGGTCATCGATGGCGCTCGGGCAAGTAATTTCAGTGTTTTGCAGAGGTGTAGAGGCTGCAGAACCAGATGGACTTTTGCGGTATGTGCGTTTTCTTAGATTCCATTTCTTTAATCGCTTCTTGAACATTTGCTCTCTTTGAAATACTGATCAGCTTCCAACCCATGTTAGGCCAAGTTTTTTATTCCCACTCACGTTGCTGCGAAACCATATCTTGCCTGTAGAATGGCCATGGTTTCGTTCAGCTTTCTGTTGTCCCGGATATATAGTTTTTTGATAACGTCGCGCATAGACTCCCACTCATCCTCGGTGTGCTCCTTTGTGTAAGTCCTATCATCCACCGCCGGTGGACAGCCCGGCAGCCGGGGGGCCAAGACTGGCAAAATTGACGACATTGTAAAACCATGAAGCGGGATAAGATAGGATTTAACAGAACCAGGGGGGGGGTTTCCAGCAAATCAAAAATCGATCGATTGTTGCTCAGCGGCCACGGCCACGGTGATGGGAACAGTAACAATAGTGGTAATAGTAAGGGCAATAACCACCACAAAGAGCCTCAAACAAGGTCGGCAGTATCGGTGTCGGCCTCGGCATGCCGGACCGTTGCTTGTGCATGGCGAGCGGGAACTTAACTTGTCAAAGGCGCCTCCTCCGTGGTCTTCAATGGCCGGCAGGTGAGGCCGTTAAGAAGGGTTCGGGGCCGGTCTCATCTGATTGGGTGGTATAGTTCCGTGCATACTGACGATGATCTAGACTTATTCTGGACATGATCAGAACTTTAATTTGCGTGTCTTGGGTCTCGATTCTAGTCGACCCTTTGCTTGTTCCTGGTGCGAGCGGTCGAAATGGTGTCAAAGTTGCAAGCCTGCAAGCCTCTATGAACTCGCCCCAGCCACCTTTGCCATTCCAGGAGAAAATAAGACTCATAGTGTTCTGACACATGTAGTAGACCCACATGTTCAATTCAGGCACGTTGTCAAGATGTCTGACAGCATTTACCTGACCATGAGGACTCGTGATGACCTCACTAGTATGCGCCCGAACGTTGTCGGGTTGTCTTGGTATTTGCAATCACTCACCGTGAGAACCGTGCTCAAGCCACCAGAGTCGAAGACATCAGGGTTCTCGTCGTCCTTGTTTAGAAGGAGCTCGTAACTGCTAGAGAGTGGCGTTGTTGGACCAAGTTGATTCAATGCCATGGCGATAGTTGTTCATACTAAGGTGTATAGCTTGCCAAACTTGCATCTTCAACAAAAGTCGAATAAATACAAGACGTCATTATCGAGCTTCGAATCCACCAACTTACGAGACAGCCAATGGGATATGAGAACTATACTAGGGGTGCTAGATCGGTCCGGTATAGTAACCTAACTGGGCATGGGTATTTAGCGTATGTAAAGATATTCACAAAGAATCAGCTCTACGAAGATCGAACAAAAGTGGACATAAGAGGTTTCAAACCGAGCGCTTTGCCAAGGAAGAACAAGAAAACGTGAGAACAGTACCAAAACACCTCATATTAGGCAGAAACAAAGCAAGCACTGCATAGAGCATTGACGATGTCTGGATACTATGTAGAGGTGTTAACGCCAGAGCCTTAACTCTTATTGGTAATTCATTAAGCAATCCATGAACAGCGACTAGTGTGCTCGTATCCTGACCAATCGTGGCTGTTTATAGCTCCAACGAAGGGCGCGGATTCACACGGGACTCCTGTGGTCGGCTACAACTACCGAGAAATTCATCAGAAAGTTGATTCCCACTCCTAAACTTTCCAAATTCGGTACAGCCGCTTCTCGAAAACGCCATCTCCTCTAAGCGAGGCAATGCGTACATACATGCCTGTGCATATGCCGAGCGCCACAGACAACCACTACCGAAACCAAGCTTTCCACTAGGAATATTCAGAGGCGGTCGCTGCCCCTAGTTCAGGGCAGACGTCGACACCTCCTCAACGCAGCTCGCATACAAGGCCCTCAAAAGGTTAGAATCAGGGTAAATACACAGCCAGTATGAAATCAGCCGATATATGTAGCACGTCCGTGTGTTATGTGCGGGCGTTTGCTGTCATCACCTTGTACGCCCCTTCCTCAGAACAGCGTCAATTCCATTCATACTATGTATGTAATTATCAACAGAGCAGTGGGGGACCAAAAACACGATCAACCTCATCTATCAGTATCTAAATGTCTTCTAATATATCTCGATTCTCAGAAGTGCAGGGACATATAGCCCAAGCCCAAGCCCAAGCCCAAGTTTTATACATATTGTATAGGTGATTGTAGATCAATTTATAGTATCAAGGTAGGATATTTACCTAATAGGTCCACCCTGCCCACCTGCGTTTTGTGTCCATCAAAACGCAGTTTCCTTTAAATGCAATGACTCCGCATATGATCGTCGCCGGTTGCAGCCTCAACGGCCTGGGTCGGGATAGCCCCCCACGCCCCGTACTAGTATGCTCTATACTTCCACGATAGATTTGCGCCTTCAATTTGAAAAGGCAGAAGCTCTTCTCGTCCCTTTTCTCGTACTCTTATCAGCGTGGAACCAATAGCCTTCAGAAAGCGCCGTTTGAATCGTCTCCAGTCATCGTTGGTGGGCTTTCGGTTGAGTTCCACGTCGTCCTCGTCCTCCTCACCGTCCGATCCAAATGAACCCATTTCGTTCTCGTCCCGTTCCGCATCAGTCTGAATAGGATAGTACTGGAAATCATTCCGATGGAAGTGCCAAGTTGTGGGAGAGTTGGCATTGTTACCGTGTTTCGAAGAGTTGAGAGAATTCAGTTGTGGCATGTATGGCCACCCAGCTATGGGGGGAATAACGCACTTGAATTCCTCATGAACCACGAATACTACCCTTTCCAGTTGAGTAAATCTCCCGAGCTTTCTGACAAGCATCTTCATGCTGTTCTTTGATACTCTCCCACTGAGTATAGGATGGAAAATGCCCGTGCTAAACGCATAGGATGTTCCGAAAGCCACTTGGCGCATATGGTTCTTCATGAAGTCCACCTCGGCGAGAGAGTGCAGGACCCTTAGCAGCCGTTTGATGAGAAGATATGGCTCAAGCAATACGACGTCTTGTTTAGGGTCAATGTACTTGGTCGTGCCAGATAGTGTCAGCGGCCTGTAACGATGTAACACAATAGCTCGCGACTCTCTGCACACTGCTGCGAGTACAGGCGGAGCGTCATGCGAACTGCTTGCGAACATGAGCCCCGTAGAGGCTGGCGTCTTGAGGGTTGAATGTGGCGTGTCGAGTATTTCATATACTCGGGGTTCTGGCAGGGCGTATGCCCATACCATGGACCGCAACTCGGCTGGTAGCTTGGTAAAGGATGAGAAGCTCGTCGACATTTCTTTTCCTCGTGATGGAAATCAAGGTGGGCAGTTTATTTGCATTGGCCATCCAGACAATGGTCTTACCCTATGGCGCCGATGAGGGGAGAATCCTACCGTGTCAGCGTGTCTAACGTTAACCGTCGAGTAGGCAAACTTAATGGCGCGGTTGCCCGCCTCCGCACTCTGATCACCCCACGATTTGTCCTCGTGTTAGTTGAGCTCAATCGCGGTTTAAATCATCCGGGCCGATGGTGTGTCCAATCTATGCCAGTGAGAAATCATACTGGTTGAATTGAATGCCTCGTTCTGCACGAATGGCGGAGCGGTCTTTCCTATCCCCGCGACTGGGCTGGTGATGGACCGAGATCACGGGGCCAGAGCCTGCGGGATGTTTCTTGCCACAAGCATTCTCGGCTCCCGGCAAATAGCAATTAAGTTTAATTAGGTACTCATAAATCTTACGGCATGTATCAAATGAGACAGCAACTTGACATACAAATTGAGTATATGGCTGCTATAATTTACTGTAAACGGTCGGGTTGTGTAAAACTTAGGGTAAGGGAGGTGTTTTTCTATTTTATTTATTATTACTTACCTAGATAAACATCTATATGCCCTGTATCTATCTATATACCTAGTACCCAAAATGCTCCTGGTATATACTAAGCTATTAATTAATACTAGGTAGTAAGAGCTTAATTAGTAGCTATAAAGAAGCTGATCAGATATTGAACTTATATTGTGCATCTTAGATATCCATGTTTATGACCAATAACTCTATAGCTCCTAGTTTTACACAAAAAGCCTCAATGTAGCCAGAACTCGAACATACATGATATTTCCCCTTGATCTCATTCAATCCTCAGCCGCCTCATACTAACAAGCACTAGATTGAAGGTCATCATAGCGAACCACGACTCTCTCGATGAGTGACCGACATATTGTGTTGTTGTTGATCACCCCCCCCCC
>JAATHB010000845.1:0-22833 GCA_014822075.1 Fusarium buharicum
CAACACCACTCATGCATATCTACCAAGCATAACCTTGACTTAACCCCACTGCACCACACCCTTTGTACCCTTTTTGTTGCCTTTCTTCTTGCCCCCCGCCTCCTCTCCATCGGCTGGCTCTTCATCAGCAGGCGTACTCGGCCCACTGCCCCACTGGAAACCCGTCTCGCGGTTACCGTAATCTCGTCGGACGGCGCGACCGTTACCGTAGCCAAAGATTGTAGTCGTGGGCTTTGGTGCCGTGGGAAGAGCGGGGAAGGCGTCCTCGCCTGTGGGACGAGGGGCGGGACGGGGACGGTTAAGGGTCGTGGATTGTGAGGATGAGGGAGTAGGAGTTGTCCAGTTGGAGCGAGAGGACGAGGAAGAGGAGCCGCCGGTCGATGGGAGAGAGGGGAATGCAGAAGAGGATGTCGTAGGAGGGTTAACGGCAGGACGAGCGGCCCACGACGATGGACCACTTGAAGAGACGGGGGCAGGTCCTCCAAGTCTTGTACTGTTCTTAAGCTTGAGGACGCGGTTCGAGTATTTCTGGGTGGCTTTTGCGTTGGGGACGGCTGGGTTTGCAGTCGCTGCGGTAGCCCAACCGCTTGAACTAGAAGTTGCGCCGTGCATGCCGCTCAGGCCGGGCAAGCTGGGGTAGTCTTCATTGATGGCACGCCAGTCCTGCCAGGCTTTGCGGAGGGCATCGGCTCTGGCCTTGTCTTCGTATAGATCTGCGACTTCCCGTACCAGTGTGCCGAGAGCGTTGGAAGAGACATCGGCGAAGAGTGTGAAGAAGGCGTCGATGAGCTGTGGTGCAGTCAGACTGCCTTGGCGGTATGAGGAGATGTGGTTCCGGAAAGTGGCCATGCGCTGAGTATCGTTGCCGAGGAGGTTAGATGCACGCTCGACCACAGCGCCATGACGAACAAGTCGAGCGCGCTCCTCAGGGCTGGGATTGGCTGTGTCGCTAACGGTAGCAGTCTCGATGGGATTAGCAAGGTTTGTCTGGCTCCCGCGAGGAGTTACCGATGAGCTACCACCACGAGATTGCGATGAAGCCTGCGCTGGTGTGGGCGAAGGAGCAGAGAGTGAGCCCCCAAAGGTGCGGTTTGACACGGACTGGGCAGAATGAATGGCCATTTGACGCTGGAAAGCAATCTCATCGCGTCGTAAAGGCTGAGCTGAGCTGACAGGGACCGGTTCCGCATTAGGGTCACGGCCTCGATTGCCCCCTCTCCGTCCCTCTCTACCTCCACGTCGTCCTTCCTCTCTGCCACTCCCGCTGCCACCGCCTCTTTCTTGCTGATATGGTGTGCGAATGTCGAACCCAGAGATGTTCACCACTCGTGCGTCTCTGCTTGTTGCTTTGCCCCCATGCTCACTCAATTGATGAGCCTGCAAGTCCAGTTCTGACTCGAAGACCACAAACTTTTTCTCCAAACATTCTCGATCGCTGCAAAGATAGTGATCCTTCTTGAAATGCTTTTCGAGCGAGTCATAATCGAGGTAGTAGTGGGGGTGTCTAGAGTCTCGTCGGTCACAGATAAAGCACCGCTCGTGCTTCATCCTGCAGTGCTCATAAAGCTTGTCGTCGTCGTAAAATCGTTCCCCGCAGAATCCACACAGTGGGTGGCCTTTGAAGCCCGTTTGGTCGGCTGCTCCAGGCTTGTCGTCTCCATGACGCATGTGCTTCTCCAGCTCCTTATCTGCAAATAACTCATGCTCATGTGTGAAGACTCTCTTGTTACGAGTGCAAAGATCGCACATGCGCTTTTTGTGAGCAGACTTGACATGGCGGTGCAGATCTGGCCAGCCCAAGCCGGCGAAGTCGCATGATGGATCGGGACAGTTGTATCGCAAAAGCAGAACGGTGTCACCGACGATATCCTCTTTTGTGTACTTGATTCCGATGTTGCTGTCCGCTGTTGTAATGTCCTTTTCCGAGTATTCTTCGAAACGCTTCTCAGGGTCGTCGGTAAAGATGACATAGGGAGCTGGGGTCTAGACAGCGTTAGTGATTTAGCCCCTGTCAGGAAGCAAGAGAAGAAGCAACGTACACGGCAATGGGCGCAATCCTTTGTCTTATAAAGGGCTCTCATGCGTAGACCGCAGATGTGGCATGTTGTGTGGTTACAAGGTGCAATAGAGTGGTGAGCGACAGGGTTGGCGCAGATAAAGCACACTTCGCCCTCCTCGTCTCCAGCAGCCTCAGCAGCCTTGCCCACGGCCATGGCATGGGCTCTAGAGGCGGCAGCGGCGACATCTTGAGCAGCCGGGTTCGCAGGAATGTCGGGAACGTTGGAGTTGTTACCACCACGTCCGCGCCGTTGACCGCCTCGCCGATTCTGGTTTCCTTTGCCGCGACCTCGTCCTCTGTTGCGCTGGCCATCACCCTGGGGTTGCGGGTCGGAGGCTGCTACTCCAGTGTTGTTATCCCCCTCCGGTGGAGCCATAACGAGCGACCTTGAGCTTCCAGAAGCTGACTTGTATGCTGACGTGGGTGCGGTTGGAAGCAAGGGTAGCTCGCACGAGGGGTTGTCGAATTGCAGAAGATAGGTAGTTGTGGAGGAAAGGTATGAGGCCAGAGGCTGATTGAAGCTGTCAAGAAAATGCAAATAAAATTTCGAAAATTATCTTGCCGTTATGGAGAGTAACTTGTTGTAGTTCAGGGTGAATTGCTAAGAAACGAGGTGATGATGTCGACCAGATTTTATTTGGCTGAACGTCTTCCATAACGGCGGGGCACTCCCCAAAGAGTGACGGAGACTGCCCTGCCGTGGGGGCGTAGTGGCTTGTGCAGCCACTTTTGTGTTCGTGGCTGAGTAATCTTCCCTTCCAACGCTTGCTGATGGGGCGATGCTTTGAATTGAACTCTGTGATTGGCCTCTCAACCCATATTTTTGATTTTGGGAGTCACCGGCGAGAGAAAGCTTCCACTGACTCATCTAGACTCATCAAGAACCGCTTGGCGCACAAGACACACCCGTGATCGTGAGATTTTCTCTATAGAACAAACTCGATGCGAGCTCCTTCTAACCAAGATGGCGAAATCTTTGTAATTGTGAATCTGCCTTGTAGATATCGTTTAGGTAGTCAAGCACGAGAGTATCAGAGAAGAACATTGGACGTATGGCAATTTGATCTTGCTTCGACTGATGCCCACAGTCATCAGATGCTATTTTAGTGTCCTCGCTATAGGTCCCAAAAGAATCCCAGTTCGTAAAAGACTACCCAGTATAGTATATAAGTACCTAGTTATGCTAGGCACAATCCCAGCTACCTCTACCCGTCCAGCACCCATCAGCCAACACCTACCAAGCTCAGAGCTACCCATCCATCACAAGATAGACTAACTTGGAAGCAATGCTATTGATAGCTCGCACTCGTCCAAAACTTGAGGCACCTACTATAATCACCAGGTATGCTCCCCTTTTCCATATGCTGTTGATCGCCGCCAGGGGGAATAAATGAAATATGAGCAAGCCATAAATGCCGGTTACGCCGTCGCGCGCCTGAAACGCTGTCATCAAAATTCTCGTCGAGTGCTATATGCCTATGCCGTCATCATGTAGACATGACACACTCGTTCTCCCTACTCCTCGTTAACAGGATAGAGGTGGTTACCAATGTCCTTGTTCATCCGGAACATGTCAACCTTGGCCTGCTTGAAGACTGCCTGCATCTTGTCATCGCATATAATCTGGCGCTTGTCCTTGGGGTCTTGGAGCTCGTTGGCCTTGATATGCTCCCAAAGCTTCTTGACCACTTGAGGTCGGGATAGCTAGACATGCGTTAGTCCACCATTTTATGTAGAACACATGAAAGTGAATTCATCGTACCTGAGTTTCGCCAACAAGCTCGGAGAGGGTTTCGCTTAGGTTGAAAGGTTTCTGGAAACCACCACCAGCCTTCCTCTTCTTGCCAACCTCTCCATCCGCAGTCTCGAGGTCGCTATCATCGTCGGCCTTGACCTTCTTTGCGCTCTTCTTACGCGGTGCTGCCTTCTTCTTGGTAGGCTTCGCCTTTTCACCTCCCCCCCGTGTCTTGCGCCCCCTGGCCAGGCTGTTTTCCTGGGCCTGGAGTTGGGCGGCGAGCCGAGCGTCTGCATCCTCAGCTGAAGAGGATCGCTTCACCTTCTTTCTCGAGGGCTCAGGCGTGGCGGATGGCTCGGTCTCGCCCACATCGGAGGTACCGTTAGCGGCGTAAGAGTCGACAGTGGAGGGAGGCGCGATGCCATTGTCAGCTCCAGAGACGGCGTCAAACCGAGATTCGATGAGTCGTTTGATGGCGTTCTAACACGCACAGATCAGTAAAATGAGATCAGAAAGAGAAGACAGGATCGCGCAAGAAGGGTGGGAAAGTAATTCAGTTGCGCTTTCTGTATACCTTCTGTTCACTCAAGTCTTGGCCGCCAAGAGCATTTTCCAACCCCTGTCGAATCTTCTTTCGCGAGATAGTCTCAAGATCGGAGGTTTCAAGAATATCATCGATGATCGCGGTGTAGCGCTCGAGCTCTTCGGTTGTCACTGTTGTCGCGTGGTGTTAGGGGATTCAACTTGCGAAGGGGGTCTGTGCCAAGGGGTGTTGGGGCAACTTACAAGGGGCACTCATGATGATGATGATGTTGTTGTTGTTCGTAAACGGCTATTGTGTGCTGTGCAAAGTTGTACGGGAGAGAATTGGTAGTAGAAGCGGCTCAGGTGCAGGCGTTAATTGAGACTAGAGGGGCCTCAAACAGCGGGGAGTTAGGCGCAAACAAATAGCAGCACCTCCAGCCGGTTTGTAAACGAAACGAGAGAGGGAAGCGATCGCGGCAAAGAGGAAGGAAGAGTGCGCCGTTGCTCGCTGGTATTAAAGCATGTCCTGAGATAATTGCGCGCGTATGCTATGGGCGATGCTGTTGGACGATTCGCAATGCAACGCGGTCAAATATGGAGAACGATGGTTGGTCGCGCAGGTCCCGCGGTCGGTCGATTGCAGTAGACGAACCGCGGCATGAGAGGAGGGACAAAGCAGAAAGCGGATAGATGGTGGCTAGTTAAAGATGGCCTATTATGAACAAACGAGAGAGAAGGACAAGAAGAAGGTCAGGCGGATTGGCTTGATAGACTGAGTGAAGGTATCGTGAGCTGACGTCGAACTGTTGTGCATGGATCAAGTTGACGTTCACAACCTTGAAGTCTAACAAAGAGCAAGCCACCGATCCCCGTCCGATGAGGCTGATGAGGCTGGTGACTGAGGCTTGCAGAGCACCCAATGAACTCGCTGCAGGTTTAGGCTTGTGGCCCAATAAGGTAAGGCCTAAAGTCGGGACGAAGCGTGCTTCATCCAGTAGCACGAGTAGGTCCCGCGCTCCTTCCATATCATGAATTCTTTCATCTAAATCACGTAGGGCATGCCTTTTGTGTTCTTCCCGTCTGCCTGCTCGAAAAGAAGGTACTAGATACCTCTGTGCTACGCTATGATTCAATGGGAATTTCTGCGTCCCTTTGGCCTGGTTTAACGATAGGCAAGTTCAATCGCCAAACAAGGATAGATAGTACCTTTAGTGTGGAGAGCCCCAATGCCTTAAGTTGTGTCCTGCATAAATGCTAGGCACCATAAGCACTTACTTTCGTTAATACGATACTTCTGTGAAGTACTTTAATGAGACCATTGTTTTTGTAAGTACATGGCTTCAATATAATCACCTTAAATACCACCATTTCGAGTCTGAGAACTAGAATTATGCCATTCACATGCAGACACGGAGGATTAATTCCGACGTTTTCGGGCGATCGATTGCCCCGCGTTCCCGAACTGCCTGTCCTGTGATTTGAGATAATGGTCGGATGTCGTAGACCTCAGAATGCCTTCTTAAAGACCTACTTCTTCAGCACAACTTTTTCTTAAAGACTCTATTCTGAAATTACATTATGCCGTTCCCTGCGAGACCTTTCGACGCCCTTAGCCAGGCTTTTCCTGGCAAGCCTCGCTTCACGGAGACCAATGTCCCTGACCTCACCGGAAAAGTCACCCTTGTCACCGGCGCAAACACAGGAGTTGGTCGCGAGGTTGCACAAGTTCTCTACGGCAAGAACGCCACAGTTTGGGTTGCGGCTCGCAATGAGGAAAAGGGCCGGACCGCTATTGAGAGCATCAAGCAGCAGCATCCTGACTCTAAGGGCGCCATCAAGTACCTCAAGCTCGACCTCGCAGATCTAGCTACTATTGGAACATCGGCCAAGGAGTTTCTCTCAGCTGAGACTAAACTTGATGTCTTGTTCAATAATGCTGGCGTTATGCATCCGCCAGATGGGTCAAAGACTGCTCAGGGGTACGAGCTTCAGTTGGGAACCAATTGTCTAGGACATTTCTTATTCACCAAGCACCTTACACCTCTTCTCCAATCGACAGCCAAGTCAGCACCCAAGGATTCTGTTCGCGTGATTTGGGTCTCGAGTTCAGCTGCCGATGTAATGTCCCCCGTGGGTGGCTTTGAACCAGACAATCTTGATTATCATCAGCCACGCAACATCATGCACAAATATGGTGTTAGCAAGGCTGGCAATTTCTATCACAACACTGAGTTTGCCAGAAAGTACAAGAAAGATGGCATCATCAGCGTGGTATGTTTATCCATCGCTCGGTTTGATCGGCATACTAATATTTTAGTCTCTCAACCCTGGCAACTTGTCAAGTGAGCTCGATCGTACCACATCTTGGTGGCTGTACTATCCCAGAGTTTTCACCACTTATCCGCCCATCAATGGTGCCTACACAGAGTTGTTTGCCGCCTTTACTTCAGACATTACAGTTGAGAAGTCTGGTATCTGGGGTATGCATTGCATCGCTCGCGAATGAGAAGTATAATGCTAATTGTATCCAGTGGTTCCGTGGGGTCGATTCATGCCCATCCGCCCAGACCTGCAGAAGGGTGCTCTACCAGAATCTGAAGGGGGTACTGGTATGGCAGAGCGGTTCTGGAAATGGTCTGAAGAGCAAATCAAACCATTTTTATAATTTTCCTAGAAGTGAACGGAAGATGACAACAGGTGGTTGTGAGACTCTAAACTACTTATGATAGATACTTATTGTGAAAGGAATTGCTTGACCAATACAATAAAAAAAAAAAAAAGAATTTTCGATCTTAAATATGCACCTCATTCATTATCGACGACAACATGCCCGAGTGATGACGCCAAACCTGAGTCCAGATCTCGCATTAGGTCTCCCCAAAGCAGGCCTGGCGTGTCATCCGTCCAGGTGTCATCCCCCAGAATATTGTCAAAGCCCGCATTGTTCAAAGCTTCCTCTCCGATACTCATGATTTGGTAGTCGCTTGGCACCGAAGATTCATCAATAGTTTCCGGGCTTTTCTGGTTATCTGACGGCGTTGTCGCAGGCGTAACAATGCCGAGCCGTGCACAGAAAGCTTGGACAATCTCAAGGCATTTTGTATGAAGACTATTAGCCAACTGAAATCCTGCTTGTGAACCAGCCATCCCGAGGACACGTGCAGCTCGAGTGAGCGTCTTTCGTGCTGTAGGCGACAGAGGACAGATGGGATAACCGCAGGCGAATCCAGCTAGGGCAAATGCTGCAGTGCGCTGCCATCCGACGACATGGAACCATCCGGTGAGGATTTCTGAGTCTCCTAGCACCTGGTGCAGTATATTTGTCATCATGATGGCAGAGTTGACGCAAAGCACGCAGTGGTTGTCGCTATTAAAGGTGCCAAGAGCTGGCGTCGGTAAGAAGGCGTTGAAACTCCGAGTGAGCATTATGACCAAAGAATGGTAGTCCAGTTCTAGTACTAGACGTTGCCTTTGTAGCCATAGAGGATCAGTCTGGCTAAGATTAAGCGTAGAGCGGTCGACTGAGAATGGAACGCCTTGTACACGTGGTGTCTTGAGGCTTTCAGGCAGTTCGTCGACCCAGCTCTTGAGACGCTTGAGCTGTTGGACGAGATATTTAGCGCACTTCTCGCGCGACGAGGGATGTTGATAGAAGTTGGTCTGGTCAACCTCTTCAAGAACCCCTTCAATCACTTCTGCCAGTTCGGTATGAATCTCGCGGACGATCTGGAAAAGCCGTTGCCTCTCATGCTGGAAACGAAGCCAGTTGATATCGGAGGGACCAGCAAAGTTGAAGTTTGGACCGACAATCCTGGCAGCCTCGTCAGATTCTGGATCCCTTTGATCGTACATCTGATGGTCCTTAATCGCGAATGGGCGGCCCAGATGTAAAGCAAGTTGCGTGTCTAACGTGAGTAAGCACTTCCACAACCTGAAGCCTGTATGTGTAAAAGTAGATTCATCGTTAGCTAGTCCATAGTTCTCGTCATCAAATTGCAGACCGAGGGATTCTGCTACTGTGACTGCCGATCTAGCCATGATATAGGCTGAATTGATCTGACCAAGTGCGAGAAGGTATATGGTGCTGAGCAAGTAACACTGTGTTGACTTCAAGGATGGAATTTCTAAGCTTTGACTCAACGCTTGTTGTGCTCTCGTATAGAAATCGTACCCGGGCTGATCAAGTGCAACAAAAGCATCAGAAGCGGTATACGACGAGCCGAAATGGATACATAATGCGATGACAATGTCAACCAACGGACAAGCCTGTCTCGTTAGGCTATCATCCCATAGCGAGTCGTAATGCCGTCGGAAGTCAGCCTCCTCCAGCACAGGGTAAATGGCGTGATAACCCTGCCAGTAGAGGTCAAGTAATGCGTCTTGCTGCTCACGCTGTAGCCGATTACAATCGGGTAAAGCTGTGGATGATGAGGAAACAGGCGTTGGTGGGCAATCGACCTTGAAGTCCATATTGGTAAAAACTGATAGTCGACGAGTGAAGTACGCGAGTGATGACGGCCCGTACTGAATGCCATGAATTCGAACTCCTCTCCACCTCGTCAAGCGCTTGTGCCTGGATGTGTCCTTCTCGTTTGCATCAAGACATGGGGTCATCAACTTAGTTTCAAGTTGTTGGACTTGGCTCCTCAACCTCTGAACCTCTCTGCATGCTCGTCAGCTTTGCACTCATACAGACACTTGGGCGGAGGGCCTACCTCGTTGCCGCTGCAACGCTTTTAAAGTCATCGCGGCCTGAGTTTACACACTCCCTCTTGGCCTGTTTGCAATTCCTACATGGTCTGGTAGAATCACACTTGACTCGAGTTAGACGACACCAGTCACAGGCGCGTGAGACTTGAGCTCTCTTGGGGCGGGGTTGTGACGTCGTCGGCGGAGAGGCACGTTTCTCGCTGGAAAGCGAGTCTAAAGTTGTGATGTCAAATGCGGTAAACATTAAACCTCTTGAACGGGAGTGGTAAGTTTAAGTAGTGTTCGAAGATTATTGTCTGCTAACTTACGAGCATCTACGTGCTTTCATGGAGGTTAAGAGATGAGTCAGGGATGTTGTATTAGCGTAGCCCAGGTACATTTGTCATCAACTGTAGCGGCAGAGTACCGGGCAAGCATCACATAACAAAGGAAGTATCTTAGTATTCTAATGAGAACAATGAAGGACCCGAGATGACGGTTGCCTTGCGATTATGTTTCGTGAATTTGCGAGATACGATCAGTTTCAGTATAGCCTGTGCAGATAGAGCTAACAAATCGCATTTCTATGGGGACGACAGACAATCAGTGATGAATCTGCTCAACAGCGTTCAACGACTATCTCTTTAAGTCTTCCAGAACTTGATCTCCCAAGCGGGATCAATAGACAAACCTCTATCTAAGCATCATCTTGGGATGCTGAAGGTCAAAAGCAGCAAGGAAGCGAATGTCAGTGAACACATATATGGCCAATGGCAGATCGCTCTGGACCCTTGTAAAACTGAATTAGGAAATTTAAGCAACTCCGAAAACTCCTTATAGAAGCGAGGCATCTTCAACACTAAAGCATACTCTTCTTCCTCTGTCGTTAACCACCCAACTCCCCCGTCGCGACTTACTCACCCCTACATATACATACAAAGAACATCCATGATGCAAGCTTTCAGTGGAAGGACTGCCTTATGACCAAGTCGCCAATAACCTGCACTTCTTCAACATGCTGTTAAGATAAGCACATACATTAACGTAATGAGCCTCATATGCTCTGGGTTTCACACGATTGCCATGGGACAAAGACAATCAAGACACTTTGTGTAAGCAAAACACGTGGTGACTTTCAACTTGCTGACGAGTGTAGCATATTGAATGCCTAAGTAGGTCTAGTAGTCTTCCCACTTCAATCGTTGTTTTCACCCTCTGGATTGTACTACCGCAGGTTCAAGCGAGTGCAACTACTAGGTAAGTAGGTAGCCGT
This sequence comes from Fusarium buharicum, assembly GCA_014822075.1. Classification (NCBI taxonomy): domain Eukaryota; kingdom Fungi; phylum Ascomycota; class Sordariomycetes; order Hypocreales; family Nectriaceae; genus Fusarium; species Fusarium buharicum. The sequence continues at coordinate 10,282 of JAATHB010000845.1, forward strand.
ACGCAGGCGGGAGACGCCAGTTACGCATCCGCCTATTGCCTTTTCTTGTTGAAGGAAGGAAGGATCCGAATTGAACCTCTCAAGGGGCCCAAAGTACCTACCTTACCTCGGTTCGTGATAGCCCTTCAATGCCACAAAACAGTGTGTGCTCCCACTAGGTGCCTTTGCTTTCTCCCTACCATTCTATCAGTGAATTCTCAACCTCGGCCACTGAAACGGTATCCCAAATACAAAGGAGCACGCGACAATGTCAGTTTTTTTCTTTGTTCTCTTTCTTCTGGCTGCGTCTACCGCATCCATGCCAAATCCCAATGAACAGTTCGCGAGCTTCTGTGAAGTGCCTGACAAGAGTAACTACACCCTCGTTCAAGGTTAGATGAGGAGCCAAGATGCAAGGTTCCTTTTCATCTCGACTAACTTTGAGGATACAGACCCTTTCTATGGTGACAAGGATATTGGCCAGCCTGGCATCACTCTCGAACTTGCCTACGGCGAAGATCATCCTCGATGGTTTATGGTGTACCAAAATGGTATAGACTTCAAGCCATACCGTGCCATGAAGGTATTTTACTCCATTCGAGGCCTGAGGTTTGTCCTGCTAATCATATCATAAAGATTTCATCTAACGCGATCGTCTTCATCGACCTGACGACCTCATGCCCTACATTTGCCGGAAGACTCGTCCGCGGCGCCGACATCAACTTGGACGGTGGGGCTCATAATCTGGGCACATGGACGGAGATGAACTGGGAGAGCTACCCGTCAACGTACGGTGGAGTTTCTGTCATTGAAGGTGATCCAACAGGCAATTGACAGTAAATATTGAGACGTTAACACATCAACAGGTAATGATGGACCCATCGTCTTCCAGTCTGAAGATCCGAATACTCCAGTTATGGGCTTCGTTGACGATATTATTCTGGCCGCCCCGAACGAATGCAGAGCTACGAAGGATAGCGGAGGTGTTGCATTAAAGCCAACTGATAAAGATGGATATGATCAAGCGACACGAGAGTTCACGAAGCGAGCACTCGACGACCAGAGAGTGTCTATTGATAAGAACCATACCGCGACGGTTATGTCCCACAATGGCAGGTTCAAGGTCACCTTTCTTTATGGCTATCATTAGTCGAATTTGTAGCTGGTCAAAAACGATAATGGTTGTTTTGACCACTTACTCAGGAGTTGATTCTAGAATTCTCAGTTGCCTTGTGGCAACCAGGAGACCAATTGTTCTCACACTCTCAAAGAAAACCATCCTTCTGATGAGATTCATGTACAGATACACTCAATTATCAAGATAGTTGACTTGCCTAATACAGTAGCTAAAAAGAGAGCACACCAAGTTGTATCTACCCCACACCCTCCTCTGGCCGATGACCCAGCCATCGTCACGCGAGGTAGACAGGGTGGCTGATATCTCAATTCGCTTTCCATTTGAAGAGGTGTTATTATCATATCAACACTGGACTATCGCGTTATCTTAAGCGAACGACTAGCCGGCTCGAGGGCATGGAAGCGTATTCATTAAACGGCTCTAATAGACAGCGGAACTAGAGCGGGGGAAGGCCTGCGACAGGAGAACTGGGGACATAAGCTAGGAATAGCGGGTTTTCATCATGTCCTTTTGCATATAAAAGGCACAGAGGGTAACCATGAACCAGGGGATGTTTCTTTGCGAGGCTTGCGATACTATCTTATGACCTCAGATACTCTATCGCACTGCTGCCCCATCGCACAGCACTCTTGTAAGTCCACATTCCTGGCGCATTGCCCTTTGCAAGCCCTTCTATAGCATCAGCAAAGGCAGAACCGAGACCCTCTTCCTTAATCTGACGAACGGGGTAGAGGTAGGTCTTGAAGGAGAAAAGAATGGCGCGTGTCTTTGGGAGGCGGGTAAGAGTCTGGAGCTCAATGCGCAAGAACGTCTAGATGGGAGTTAGCTAGGGACCTAGAGTAAAAACGATAAACTTGCATTCTCGATGTCGACGTCCTCATTGTCTTGGTAGGTGTCGTCGCCTGTGATGTGGTTCCCTTTGCAGTTGAAGAGCTCTGTATGTGTTTGGACAGACCACTGCAACTCGTTAGCATCCCTGGTCAACAAACACCGGCCTTGCAAGAGTTCTCACGTTTGTTCGCTTCACACTCTTTCCCACCTCGAGCTTCGCAAAAAACTTCTCCATGCTGCTGCCAATCTTCTCGTACGATGGCACAGGGGCGTGAATCTCCACGAGTGTCTTGCCCAGCTTGGTCGAAGGATCAAAGCCTGAGGGAAAGCAACACATAAACGCAACAGACCGATGGCCCTCGGGGGTTTCTTGCAGCAGGAAGAGATCTTCTTCAACCGTCTCTCCAAGGATGCGTAGCGCAGCTTCCATGTTGCCTTCAGGTAGCGTGGGAAAAGACTTGCCCGTGACAAGGTTTTCACACATAGAATTGTCTTTTGAGAGCTGAAAGATTGTTGGGAAGCGCGCAGGGAGATAGTCAGACAGGAGGTGAGTGTATAGTTCGCGGACAGCTGCATCGCCTTCGGGTATACAGCCGTGGATGGTAGGGCCATGGCTAGTAATGATGCTACGACGATGCAAGATGCGCTCTAGATAGTCTTCGTCGATTGTAATGAGCTCCGAAGGTGTGTTTGCTTGTATAGCTAGCAACTAGTTAGAAATTATATCCCTTTAACCTTTGTAGTGGTCATACCCATCGTGATGTGATATGTCGGCTTGAACGGCCGCAACTGTCGCCTCAGAGCATTCTTCCAGTCAAAGTTATCCAGAGGCTCAATAAGAGGCGCCTTTTCAAGCGGTACTATCTCGCCCTGAGTAGGCTGCGAGTGCTGTTTGCGAGTGCGCATCCATCGCTTTGCCTATGTTGAGTGGCAGATCAGTTTTCCAAGTTCATGATGAAGTCAGAGTGGAGTAGACTTACAATGGTGGTGATGACCCAGACGCATAGTAGCACAGCAGCTGGAAGAAGGATCAAGTTTGTAAATGGATGTAGAGAGTAATCGAGCTTATGAGTAAACGCCATGGTGAGTCTGGATTCTTGCGTAGGCATAGTCATTATTGTACTTAGGTTAACCAAGAAAGATATTTGGTAGCCTTTTTATATTCTCTCCACAAGCAGTCACTGACCTCTGGTACTCCGCACGCCGATATCGCGTGGAGCCCATCTCGATAAAACCTAGCTCAGAAGCTATTTAGGATGGGTGGGTGTGGTACCGTTTGGGTAGAGGCTATCAGAAGACCCCTCTGCTCTCATATCATTGCCGAAATAAGGAAAAGTTCATTAACATTATCTTACCAATCTGTCTGTCTATCCTTCTAATGTAATTATCATCTGGTATCATGCATCGTATCTAGTCCCGGTCCGACCGGAAAACACCACTATATATATACAATCCCAGCCGGACCGGGATCGTTCCTCTCTATATCCTCTTATAATTCCCAAAGCAACTCTATCACCTCATCTTTCATTTCTTCTATCTTTGGCAGCGGATTCTTGGCGTCGTTCTTCTCGCCCGGGCCGGGAATATCGTCCTCAACGCGGTGAATGTAGATTTGCCGAATATTCTTTCCAACTTTCTCTGTATCGACCAAGCGATAGCTTTTCTTGAGACGTCGATCCATCTTAGATCTCATAGGGCTCAAACTCCAGTCAAAGCCTTGGGCGCCTTCCCAACTTCCTTCCATCTTGTTCAGGTCGACACTCTCCAAGCCCGCAGAATACTGGACTATACTATAGCCGTTGGTCAAGACTGTATCAGACCCCAAAGTGAAGCGCTGAAGAAAACAGCTACCACAAAACTCGGAGATTTTGACCATCTTATCAACAGGAGCCTGATGCCAAGATTTCCAGTGATGGAGACTCATCGGAAGACGGCCAGACTCATAGAAGCCACTCATATCACCGCCCATATCCAATTGGTGAAGCCCCTTGACGACTGTAAGTTTCGTCTTGGTCTTGCTGTATATGCACTGCTTGAGGAGGCCATCGCCTTGAGGTACGTGGTCTACTTTGAGACATTCCTCAAGATGGGGATCTAGCTCACGAAGCAGAGCCGGGCTAAGGAAGATTCCCGCGCCCCCGAAAGCCATATAGCCATGGTGCTTGACAGCGTCGTAGTTCTCTGACAGTCCACCCACGTACGTTGGAACCTTGTGGTCATATTTGCCAAGGATCTTGGACATGGGATAGAGAGACGGGAAGAAGGTGTCGTCATCAACAATGGCGGTCCATTGAGTTTTCGGGGTAACATATTCAAGGAGATCGCGGACCATAGCAAAGTGCTGCTCGTTCGAGGTGATGACCTTGTTCCATGGATCCTTGATGCTGAGATCAACTCCGTGTTGGCGGAACAGTTCAGCTACCTCCTTGTATTTAGGTTCGTCTCCAGGATCCGTGATAATTGCCAGGAGTCGCGCATGTGTATTACCTAGCCAGCTCTCAAACTGAGACAAGGATTCATTCAAACGATCAAGGCTGGTTGCAACTCCGAATAGATAACCCGAGTAATCTTGTTGAGGATATGGCGGCGGTACTTTGAGGGTAACAGGTTCGCAAGCAGGTTCGGTCCATCCTTCGCAAGCCTGGTCCAATTGCACGATTTGGCCTTGCTTGATGAGAGAGTCTGGGTTTTGCGATACAACTTGGCTATCGAGCTTCTTATCGATGACGGGGCGGATGCACCGTTTCTGGTAGACAACATCCCTCGTTAAGCCGTAGGCTGGGCGTCGAAGATGATCGAGAGTGGGGGCGCATGCTGGCGCGAGATCGAGATCTGGGCGATCGGGCTTGATCTGTTTAGAACTGAAAGGCGAAGACAAAAATCCTCCAAGATTGAGAAAGAGAACAGTAACAATGATGAAAGCTAGAGCAGCAGTTCTTCGCCGACCAGAACGATGCCGAGATATCATCGTTTATACCGTAAATAACGCAGTTTATACGTAGCCAAATCAGAACTGAATGACGTCGCTGATGGCGTTGATGGTGTTTTTACGTTGTTCGGCACCAGCGGATTGTTCGGTCGCGCCGACGAGGCTTGGATGTCGAAATCGAGACTTGGGAAATCGCCGTAAAGATGCGTCGGAAGAGGTCAAAGAGGAAAATTGGTCGACTGAGAGTTATCGCAATCAGAACCGGCTCAGGAGTATGGACAAAGCTTGGCACGAAGCAAAAAGAAAACCAAAGTATGACGGTGCCAAGGGTGTGTTTGTCGACGACGATATATGATAAAAACAGAACATTAAAGAATATATACCTCCCAGAGAGTGCAGAACAATGATGCGAGCGCAAAAGAACCTCAAGCAAAGCAAGACGTGTTGGATGCAAAAGAAGATGCAGATGGGATCTAAGATAAAGAAATGATGGAGGCCGAGATCAAAATGTTAGGGGGTCCTAAAAGCTCCACTAACTCAAATAAGTGGGGCACATATTGACTCCCGACGTCTTGAGTAATGGACAATCCTGGTCCTGACTCGACAGCCCTCCCTGCAGCTGAAGACAGTATCGCATTTATACACTCTTTCCGTGACAACTGCTGAGTAGCTCAACTTAGTACTGTATGTTCATCTGCCCAGGCAGCATGCTACTAGGAAGCTAACCCGGTATCTAGCTCCATTTCACTTGTGTCCATCCCTTGACATTCGTTTCCCAGCTCTTGACAAGCGTCTTGGTTGCTCCCTCGCCCACTACTTCCAAGACGTCCTCCGCCCCTTCAAAGATCCACTTCCTCACCTCCGGTTCAAAGTTTCTTCCGTTGACGTTATCCTTCAATGCGATCGCATTATCTTTGGCCTCCTTCAGCACTGCCTCAGACACCGTAGCAAGATCTTTAACCTGCGCCATAACCTCCTTGGGGAGGTTACTGTTACCAGAACGATCGCGTTCCTTTTCACGGTCGTTAAAGGCAATGATCCATCTTGCCGCGTTCTTTGTTGCAACAGCAGTGTCGCGTAGCATAGAAAGTGAATGCAGTGTGCTAAGAGTGGTAATTCGGTTTGAGATATCTGTGAGGGGGGTGAGTTCGAGCTTGAGCGTATCAAGAGCGATCTTGAGAGTTTCAACGATCTGCGCAAACTCCTCTGGAATAGGATTGGCTCTGTTGATGCTAGTGGTGAAAGGAATGAGTGTGCTCAGCAGGCTTACAACCTCGAAGTAGGTCGCTTCTTGAGAGGTAAAATCCGTGCTGGAGCCATCAAGGAATTTGGTAAAGGAGTTGCTGAGCTGGCTTAGTGATTCTAGGACAAAGATCTGTTCGGGAACTGCGGCTGCTGCGGAAGCCTTGTAGATAGGCGGGGGCTTGTAGCTTATGACTTCGTGGAAGGCCTCGGAGAGAAGTGATAGGTGAGCGCGGCGGTTCTCCAGGCGAGTTAGCCTTGTATCGATTAAGCATTCAGGAAATACAAGACTCACTGTTAATGCGGGCCCGATACGCAGACGAGCATAGACGGGCGGCCGAGAGCTACAATCCCACGAGGGAAATGATCCATAGTCGATAGTCTCGACGAGTTTCTTATCGTCAGTCACCTCGGCTGAGATATGTTAGTATTTGCCAACAGGCAAAGGCAGAGAGATAACTTACTGAACCGAGGATCCATGAGCACCTCGGCAGAATGCTCTCCCATGAGTCGCTCAGTCCTAAACTCTTCGACCAAGCTCATGACGCGCGTACAACTCCACCGTAGATTCTCCATGTATTGAGGAATGTCGATCACACTACTGTAGCTGCCTGATTCAAAAGCATCGATCAACCGTCGAGGCATGCGAAGCTTTAGCGACGTAGTAAAGTGGGCGTTTAGCAGCTCCAGAAGCTCCCAACCTTCATCATCTAATGGCGAAATGAGAGCCGGGGAGATAGTAGAGAGGCGGTCGTAGAAAATAGGGGCAAGAGAGTCCATGATCGTGCGCTTGACACCTAGCGTATTCCAAATTTCGAGTGCGCGGGGTGCAGAGCCAACAAGGAGATGCAGTTGTACGAGAAGAAGAGAAATGATGCCATGTTTAGGAGTCAGGGATAGTTGGTGCTCAAGGAATAACAATGCCTGGAGGAGAGGAGCGTTAGAAATAGGTGAGTTGGAGATGTCGGTTGAGGGAGGAAATGCAGCTTGAATGTTGCAGAGGGCGATAATGACAGCCAGCTCCGGTCTAATCTCAGCCTCTACAGAGTGACTTTCTGAGATGAGAGCATCCAATGACTGGTGAGTTTTGAGGGCAGCTTCGGCGACGGTCGCGAAAGCAGGCCCAGGCGACCTGGCATCGACCTCTGCGCTGGATACTACACATTTCCGCAATGGTTCCTTGCCAGGTACAGTGCTGTACATGGAAGGACAAGTAGCGGCAAAGTATTGTAGCTTGAATGAAAGATTTCGTATTCTAGCCGTCTTGATCTTGTCCTCTGTCTCTTCAGCCAGTTTGGGAACAAAGTCGTATGCGAGATATTTCAAGGCGGAAGGACTGAGTTTCTCCACAAAGGCTTTGATATCGTCGAAGCAGGCAGCGTTCACACCCTGGTCACTTGTGTATTTGATCAGCTCTTTGAGTCGGAAAGATGCAGGCTCGCTGTTGGTAATGTCGTCTTCGTCATTCGATGCAAGGTTGAAAGCGGCCGAAAGACGTGCTAGTAGAATGACGCGCTTATAGATTGGTCGCAGATTCGGTGACTTAATAAACTTTTGAAGCAGTTGCTGGACAGCTTCCTCAACACTAAGTATTATCAGTTGATGTTCAACTCTTAACATAGTTCTTGGACATACTCTGGCGTGGTCGTCTTGACCTGAGCAGCGGCGTCGATAAAGTGTCGCCAAACTTTCCAGTCTGCGGCCAGCAGGCTCGGTTGGCCGTCGTCTTCTTCGATTGACAGGCAATCCTTGCACAGCTGGAAGATGGCTTCAAAATCTTGGTCTTGTTGGTGTCTGGCAATGGCCCTCAGCAACAGCTCCTTTTTACCCTGGCGGAACTGTACAAGGGGACTGAAAAGGGGGCTGGAGACAAGCTTCTCAAAGTCATCCTTAGAACCATGCTTCTGAACCACGTCGTATAATAGCAGAATCTCTTCTTCTGTTTGGATGCTTCGAGGTTGTAGTTTCGTGTCGCTACCTTCAGCGGTAGCAGCCTGGTCTAATAAGCAAAAGAAATCGAGTATGGGCGAAGATAGGAATACCTGTTCGGCCATTTGCGCAGCACGCTGTATCTGCTTCAATGCAAGCATGCCATAGAGCCTTTTCTTTTCTGGTGGTGACTGCGGGCTCGTCTGAAGAGAGTTAGTCGTGTGTAAGACGAAAGAGTGGAATAGACCAACCGCCAACAGATGGGTGATGACGATATTCCAGAACATAAACGTCCGGTCTTGAGGAAACGACCTATCAAGTGTTGCTGCTATCTGATAAAGGCGTCAATTGATATCTTAGTCGAAGGGGAGCCCTTTCATACCTGTTGCGCGCTGACAAGGTCCCAGTGCAACAGGCACGACTCCAAACACCGACTGGAACCAATCCTGTCTTTGGGCGCAGCTTTGACAAGGCGTGCCCTCAAAGGGCCAAGGGTTTCGGGGAAGTCGTCATCACTATTGAGCCCCTGGGAAGCCCATTCGAGGAGATCGATAGCGTCAACGTCCTTAATCACGGTTCCCTCCTTCACGAACTTGTCGATAGCGGCTATAGCGGCAAATTTAGAACTAGGATCATCGAGTTGGCTTTCTGCACAAATCTTGACAATCTATTGAACTAGAGTTAGTCTACAGCTTGAACAGGTATAAATATCGGAAGTGCGCACCTCATAGTATTGGTCATTGAACGTCCGAGCCCGCTTCTCAGCTAGGCGAATGACAACAGCCCAGTTGCCATCGTTGAAGGCAGACTGGAGCTGGAGGTCGACGCCGTTTTTAAGATGAGGCCGCTGTTGACGATTCATGAGTGCCAAGCTTGGCGTCGATTTCCGCTCCAGCTGACGGAACGAGAGTGTGACTGAGTATGAAGTGAGATGAAATATACCAACGTTAGGTAGCTCTTTGGTGGGGTGGACTCAAATTGGAGTGGGATGGATTGTGTGGAGGGGCGGTGGAAAAGTGGCGGTGCACGTGGCGCTTCTCTCTTATCACTGGATCTCTGGGGCACGTCAGTGAAGCATTTATCCAAGACCTTCAACGCATGGAAAGTAGTAGGTAGTGATGTAACTTGACGATAACTCAACGACAAAAAGTGATGAGCTTTCCGAAGCTATGACAAGTATAAAACCAACTATAAGTGGGCTATACTGATGATGATTGTCTATAAAAATGCTGGTGACAGGGTGTACCTATCCCCCATAATTCCGTTCGCCGGATAATCCAGGAAGTGCTGCGATCACCAAAGTTCACACACGCACAATGTTCAAGATGGCCTCAATACATTGGACCTGCAACAAGTGCTTCACATAAGCTGTCTCGGTAGTTCTTAGAAACTGCTGAAACGGGCGGTGTTGAAAATGTCTTCAGAGCCTCCTCGGTCGAGTGACTACCTACTTACCTATCTGCCCAGTTTCACTGCAGCAGTCAGATTTGGTCATCCGACAAGTCAGAGTTCCGACTTTTGAAGTATTTAAACTGCTCTATCTAGCTTGAAACGGCCCTGCCGGAAGATCTGATCTCACTTGCTGCCATCATGGTATCACGGGGGTCACACTTAGTATACCGGGCCGCTCCTTGTCTTAGTACCATAGGTTGGCAGTACGTGATCATGTGGGAAGTCCTCCACAACCTTTCTTGCGCAACTTTTACAAACAAATACGATCATTCCTGTTTGAGCTTTCAAGCTACACAACCTTTCTAGGAGCCTCGTTCTTTTGTTTGGTGGCCAGGACTTGGGTGGGCTGTCAGGCTTGTTTGCCTTGCTCCAACAATCTATAAAACGATGTTCTCGAGCCCACGAACCCATGACATTGCCGATAATACGCAAAAATTGCTTTAACCGGTCTTTTGAATCTTCGTCACAAACCAGAATAAATATTGTCTGTCCCTCTTCAGTGCAATCATGACGTCTCAGGTATACAGCGAGCCCGTTGAGATGACACACCTGCCAGCATCATCTGCCAGCATCGGTGTTGGTATTGGTCAAGAAGAAGAAGCATCACTGTCCATAAATGCCACTTCTACAGATACTATCAAGCATCAAGCCACCCCTAACAGCAGTCCGGCCATTGAAGAGGGGCTCTTAGCATCGAACAAGGGAGAAGAAAGGACAGGACAAACCGGTGCACCAGATTATGCCGATTGTCCTCTTGAAAGACATGTCCTATATTCCTTCGTCGCTGTTTTCTTTATCGGCCTCGCTGCATTGGTTTCTGCCTGTTGGCTAGTGATCCACATGCAATGCAGAAAATATATCGACGCCAAATTCATCGGAGGCACGCTCGATTCGAATCGAACGGTCATGCTCCCACCAACAAGAGGCAGGGTCACATCAACAAGAGCCAAGCTCATCGACGCTGCTTTCTCCATGCTAGTAGCTCCAGCTGTGATTGCGGTTGCCAACTGGCATATGTTCAAGCTTGCACGTCTTTCGGCCGTCAATGAACACCGTGCACGAAAATCGGCAGTCAGCCTGAATGTTCTTGTCGAAGTTGCTGGTACTGAATGGGGATCATTAAGTCTTCTCAAGTTCCTGACCTTTCTCCAGTCAAAAGCACCTCGTGTCGTTTGTCTGGGAATTATCACGATCCTATCAGTCTTGAGCTTCTCCTTCCTCGGAAATGTCGTTGCGTATGAACAAACCAATGCGGATATAAAAGACGAATACGCCATGACGTTTGTGCCTTGGATTCTACTCTCTGGTCTTATAGCACTGGGTATTGCCTGCGCCTTGACTGTTGGACTTTCACTAGACTCTTGGCAAGTGTACTCATTAAGGAAGGGTAGGAAGCTGGACTCGATTCGGCTAACTGCTGATGTGGGAGTGGCCTTGAACAAGCGTGTTTTCGAGGAGTGTTCGAACTGGCGTGGCACAAAACTGAAGAAGTGTGCCGACGAAGCCCAATTTCAGTACGAGGAAGACCAACGCTTGAACGAGAAGACCGGTCGCTATTCTCCAGGCGTCCGACTTCGACATATCATGCACTCGCATGATTGATTGAGTGGTGTTGCGGGTTGTCTTGGCCAGACTGTACCAATCGGACGACGTTTTGCTCTAGTACTCCCCAAATAGTCATAGGTGGTTGTTGTGCGGCATTCTCTTGGCTTCCCATCTTAAACAATTCAGCCAACATCTGGCAGGTCCACGGGCGATTGTTCGTTCGTGCCTCCTATAGGGACACAGCATAACGTGTCAACCCGATTACATCACAAGGCCTAAGGCTTGTGCGAGGAAGACGACGCTGAGTTGGGGATAACGGCATCTATGCAGTGGCTGTGTTCCTTGGTGTTTCCCAGTACCAGAGGCGGTGAAGCTCTAATGTGTGAATTAAGACTGGAGAGTAAGACGCAATAGGTCCTACCGACATATGACGGCATTATGAGCTGGTACTTTGATGTAGGGCTCCAGATCAGTTAATTGGGCTGTTTTCGTTAGAGTACATGCACTGCTGGTAGACCAGGCTCGTTATTGTTGATAAAGAATTCCGTCTCTCAAACATCATGCCTCCGTATAGTACAAGTGTCGTCAAACTCCCCTAGTTTATTTTACAATAGCATCGCAAGAGCCGTTCTTTGGCGACTGAGCCGGGTTGGAGGCCTCGGTATGTAGGTGTAGGCCACCGGATTCGAATCGCTTCAGTTAGAACCAGCCGCGGCCTTCCTTTCTTCGCTTTTCAGTCTACAACACTCGTCAGTTCTGATGGCCTCCAGAAAGCGTCAGTAAACCAATCAGCGTACCCATGCTTGCTTGCAGTCGCGATAGGCCCTGTGATGCCGTCAGCCCTTTTTCACATTTTGCACACTCCAATCGAGAACGACGTACTGGAAATACTCTCCACACATATTCTTGTCACCTCCATTCCTAAACAAGCACCGGTAACTCCTTTGTGCAGCCTCTTGGCACGGGTCGTAGTACTCGCTCTTCGATTTCCTATCCGCAGCCGTGCGTCGTCAGTCTTGAGCTCGTCGCAGAGATGTATAACCGCTTACGTCTCGAATTTGTGTCGCTTATCGTCGGTCCAGACTTGTGTGTCGGTTTCGGTCGCCTTTGAAGGCTCGGCGACCTCTTTCGTGTCCTGTGGCGCGGAGGACATTGTCATGACGTTGGGGGATGGCGATTGGAGTCTTGTGAGTCGCGGAATAGAGGTGGGATGTTTGGCGGTTTTGATCGGACGGAGTTGAGGCGGGGCCGGACGGAACCTAAACTAGCTAGACTGCATTGATTATGTCCGTTTAAGACGGAGCTGTGCAAAATAATAGATCATTCAGTCATTAAATAGGTAGATACCTACTGGTTTTTACGACTCTCATATAGCGGAAACTTTTGGAAAAAAAAAAAAAAAAAAAAAACAGACATAAGTTTTACCTTTTTCTATTTGTATATCTCTAAGTCAAATTGGCAGACTGTCCCCCATAAAGAAGCTAGGTGTAAGTGACCGATATTCGAG
>JAATHB010000847.1:0-18804 GCA_014822075.1 Fusarium buharicum
ATCCCATCCCATCCCATCCCATCTTTTCTCTCCCATCCATACTCAGTACTACTTCATCTCGCAAAAGCAAACCAAAGCCAAACAATGACTCCTACAGCCACAGCGATACCATGAGCAGGCATGGCTTCGTCCTCGGACGCCGCCCTCACATTCTCCGCCACGAGCGTATGCGCCGCTCTCATCTTCGCCCGCTGCCTCTACCGCGTAGTCTACCGCTGCCGCATCCACCAAACATGCCATCGCAATTGGCGCATCGACGACTTTTACATGACAATCGCCCTCCTCCCTCTTGTCGGACGCGCCGCCTGTATCCTCTCCTCGTTCACACTCAATCCGAACCATACTTATAATCCCGCCACCCAAGCCGAAGCCGACGTCTACGGGACCAGCGTCGATGCGCTAAACGCCGATCGAGAGCTTTCGCATAAGCTGCTTATACCTGCGCGCATCTTTTACGCTCTATTGTGTGTACTTTGCCGTCAAGATGATATAATGGTGCTGATTGGGATAGTTTATGGTGTCTGAAGCTGGGATTGCTGGCCTTCTACGAGCGCTTCATCCATGTGTTTCGCTGGGGCAAAGTGATCACTGATGCACTTTGGTCGTTTATCGTCGCCACATTTGTAGCTGTCTTTGTTACGATATTGGCGGAATGCCGCCCGCTTTCACTGTATGTTTGGTCCAAGATGCGATTGAAGTGCATTGTATGGCTGACTAGATTCCAGAATGTGGCAACTCGATTACGATGATAACGGTACGGTTCCGAATATCTCTTCAATATTCTATGCTAACATCGCATGCAGAGGCTACATGTCAACGAGCCGTGGGAAACTTGATCCTTATGGCCGTCTGTAACATTATATCCAACGTCGCCCTGATAATCCTCCCTTTTCCGATCCTACGACACCTACCACTCGACACCAAACAAAAACTCCAACTCGGCATACTATTTAGCGTAGGCGGCGTCGTGGTAGCCGTCACCATCCTCCGCCTCCCCCTCATCCTCAACGAATCCGTTTCGCAAAAGTCCCGCTCCATGGCAAGACATCCCCTTGTCCTCCCGTTCCACTATATTCTAACCTTGTGATAGTGGGCTTCGATCGAGATTATGTGCGCCTGCATAGTGGCCAACACGCCCTTTTTCTATGCGCTCGTCAAAGACCTCCAGAGACAGCATGACGATAGGCCTGAAAGGTCGCCGTCGAATGCGCATTCGGGAGACTTTTATTTACAGAGATTACCATCCTTGGCAGGGCATCCAGTTCCAGAGGAGGCGTCATCAGATACCTCAAAAGGTACGGTAAGGTGTCGCGAGCATGTTTGAGACGATGCAATGTAACAAAGTGATATATAATACCAATTAATGATACCCAAATGACATTTTCATCCCCAAGTTCAGACCTATGACGGCTATCCTTGCGGCATGCGCAACTAGAGATAGCCTGTGTACCGCAAGACTCTCAATTAAACATCTACTGTGAAAATGTCAATTCTCCTCGGTCATTATATGAATTCATCTATTAGTACGTTTAACCAGAAAATAGTAACAATAGCATTAATTTCTCCTCGCGTATATTTGAAAATTAGGTAGGTACCTACCTTATCAACCATTCTTCATGATTAATGTAGAAAATACGAATACACAAGCAATTGGGGATGTTCTTGCAAGATATCTAAGTTATCTTAGTGTATATTAGTCAATCTTGCTGTACTGGCCACCTGGTATTGGTAACTTGGTGGGGTGTCCATCGCGTTGTCGCGCCAACTTACGTTATCTTATCGCGACGGGACCGTGCTGTGACATCAACCTCGACTTGCTACCACCATGATCAATACAATCAAAAGAATGGCCCTTCAACTTTCGCCATGGTCGATATCAAGCGCCTCAAATCTTGGCTCGATTCTATCCCAGACGTATACGACTATTCGCCAAGCACCAACGCCTTCGCTTCCAAGCGAAAGGCCGCCAAGCAGGAACCGAGTCCACCAGCTTCAGCGATGGAGGGCAACACCCCCAAAAGACGACGACTCATCGATCCTGATCGCACTCCACGAGCTGTCGATCTTCCTCCTCCATTCTCCAGCGCAAGTTCTGTCTCGTGGTCTGAATCCAGCGGAGGCGCCTCCCGATCTAATTCACCAAAGAAACAGATGCTCGGTCTACGGCTGGAGGACAAGGGATTGGAGTTTCGACAGTTGAACATCGATACAGCACCTCCGGTTGTCGCTGATCTTCTTGACAAGATTCGCGAGATTGGTAGTGGGATTGAAATACTTCCTGGTGCTCAGAAAGATGTCATTCTCAAGAGTCCACAAGTTCGAGGCCAGAGTACGCGACTGTGGAGATTTGCTTTCCAAGAGGCCGTAGTAGAAGACACACTACCAGGTCGGGTGCCTCTGCCGGCAGAGATATCTCTTATCTGCCATCATGCGCGAGACTGTCACGACAAGAGTCACGAAGAGGCATCTTGGAACATGGAAGTGCATCACCGTCTCTTGCAGGCCGTCCTCAGGGACCCGGGCAGCGTTGCAGGCAAACCGATTAATTTTACCACCTGGTAGGTCATTTCATGTCCACCATAGCATAACCCAGCTAATCTTTCAACAGTACCACTGCTCGTCCACATCGAAAATTTGTACCTTACTCTTCGACAGCGAAGATGGTCGACTTCTGCCTCTACCTCAACACTGACATCGACTCTTCCGCGCTCCAAGCCCTCGGCCGACGAACACCCACACTTACCGTCAATCACACCGACTTTGCCCCTTTACAATTGGCTCCCATTCTTCTAAGTATCGAGACTAAGCGTCCAGGCAAAGAACTCGATGCGGCACAATTACAAATGGGCGTTTGGCACGCTGCACAATGGTCGTTCCTCCGTTCCGTTATCGGTCTGACGTCGCAACCTTGTACAGCCGAGGAGGAAGTACTTCGCAAGCAAAAGGCGGATAAAGTGCTGGTGCAATTGGGCTTTATACCGGGGATTATTGTCCAGGGACATCGCTGGCTGTTTGTCTTTTCGACGCTCGAGGGTGACAAGACTGTGCTTTGGACGGAGAGGCAGTTTGGTACGACACAGAGCATTCTTGATACGTATTCGGTCGTCGCGGGAATTCGACAGCTTGCGGAATGGGCGAGGGACGTTTATGTTCCTTGGTTTCGAGCAAATGTGCTCAGTGGGTTTCAGCCCAAGGACGATGTGGGATGAACTGGACTGGGCTTTTGATGGTACAAACCATTGCAGTTTGCAACAAGACAGCCTGAGCGCATTAGCAGCACCAATCTGAGCCAACACTGCAAGGAGCGATGCTCAGGAGCGCTCTTCGATCCTCGATTTATACGAAATGGCTGGACAGCCCACTCGATGCCGGCGCCTGGCTTCAACCTCTCACATCGCGATGACTTTCAACATCTCCCTGGAACCCGTCCCCCCTACGCAAGGCGACACATTGCCTGTTTGGCTTTCTCACCCAGTAATTATCCTCGATAGACAGTAGATCTTCTGATCACGAAACCAACGGCCAGCGATGTAAATCCCTACACACGTCCATCCACGTACAAACATCCCCAGCAGCCGTCCCCTCAGCTTCGTCTCTCCTCCTCCAAACCTCAACCAATACCTCCTTCGATACCCGATAACTCTCAAAACCCGACTTTGAGAACCCCTTATCCAACCAATCCGCGATATCCTGCCTCTGCTTGGCCCTCGCCTCCGCCCCGGCAATAAACGCCGGCCACGCTGTCCCCGGCCCGAGGAGGTTTTTTCTCTCCAATGCGTCATCAAACGCGTGCAGAGAACCTACTACGTCGTTGACGCTGTCCTGCAGGACAAGAGGATTCACGTTCCGAATGCGTCGGTAAAAGAAGATGACGAGGGCTGATGCGAGGGCCCGAACCATGTGCATATGTGGTGTTCCTCCCGATTGACTTGGACTGTCGCTGTGGCGCGACCGGAACAGGCAAACTGCATTTTCAAGGTATGATACTCTGGGCTGTAATGACATGAGCGCTTCAGCATCGGATCTCTTCTTCGCAGACAGTCTGTCCATGAGATTTGCTAGACGTGTAATTTGCGACACAAGACTTAACCAAGTCTCTGGAACGCCGTAAATCTGCATGTACATATTCTCCTGGTCCTGCGATGTATCCGCTAGGTGGATATCCTTGATATCGCATCTTTTGTGTCCGTGTAGTTTGCGCGGTTCAAGATGGAGAAAGTTGTCCAGTGTCATGTCAGGATTGATGGATTGTACCGTCCGCGAGGCTGGGCGTGTACGGGGTGTTTCTATAGCGTGCTCTTCATCGCGATACACGTTTAGACTTTCGGATACGATGCGCATCCAGGCGTAGATGTTATGAAGTAGACGTGCGCGACGAGATATACTTGGCTTACTCAGGCCTCGCCACGTTATCAGGCGTTCCATTTCTGTAAGACACCATCGCGTGTCGGTTTCATTCCCAGAGAGGAGCTAGAAATATTAGTTTAGCCTCTTAGTATAGTGTATAGACGTACTGCTGTTGCTAACACGGCACTTATACCCATCAGCTGCTCTTTGTACTTTGCTTTCTGCGGCCCGGGCTGAGATTCCTTCTCGAGGCTTAGTTTGAGATGATGCTTTGCCGCTTCGTACGTTCGACTTGACATTGACTTCCAATGGTCCCCAGGACGGGCTAGACTGGGAAATGTGACACAGTTTAATGAGAGGTGGAAAGCTGAAACCGCTATCAGAGCGTAAAAGGTGGCCAGATTAGCGCGCTTAATCTGGTCTTTGTTTATATCCAACATCGTCAACTCGCTCAAGGTCATTATGGCCGAGGGGTAATGCAGCGTTTTCCAAGCTGACTTTTCGTTTATGGGTAGAGAGCCCATTTGATTGATGACATCGTCGTTGAAATGCTTCAAGAGGAGTGGTGCGTCCATTATCAGATCCAGTTGTGGCCATGCTATGTCGTCAGTGGTGTTGTTGTCGGAAGGGATAATTGGTTCGAGTGAGTCGGAGAAATTGATAGAAGGTTCGTTAGGCCAGTTGAGGTTGATTGGAAGCGTATCGAAGTTGTTGAAGGGAAGCTGAGCTGGGTTGTCAAGAACACTAACGTCCCAAGTAAATAAGTCTCCCCAATGGAGAAAGTCTGGTGAAGTTGACCAGTAGTCGTTATTGGGTATTGGTATGTCCGGCTCTGAGAAGTCTTGAGGCTGGCTCTTGTCATCAAGACCTATGTTGTCAAAGGATACTTGATCTGAGACGGATGCCGGAGACTCGAACTTGAATACCTGAAATGGGCCAACTTCATGCATGACAGTTGCATCATCGTGGCTGTCAAGATTTTTGGACTCTTCATCGATCTTGTTGAGTGCTGCTGTTACAGTAGAGGAAACACCGTTGACTAGAGCGTTGCTCATGTACTCTCTATCCTCCTCTTCAACACGTTAACAAGTGATCAGCTAGATACGCGACATACGCACTCACCAGTATATAAATGCCGCCTAGAGAATTGCTCAGCACCATTATCGGCTGTTTGAGTAATTTGTCGATCATAAACCTCGGACCCAGTACATATCAACCAGCGCAAAGCTGGAGTAAAGCCCTCACAGGCCAAACCAGCCTGACGACATCGATTGCATCTTGGTAGAGACTGGTCGCATTTGACATGCCGTTTTCGACAGGTTTTGCATCCTCCGAAAGAATGAGTTCGTCTAGATCGGGAGTTTCTCATATTAATTAGGAATGTGAAGAGTCCTTGATGGATATGAAGTGTAAATGGATATGGCAGTCAGTTTACTTAACAATCATAAAAGAGGAAGGGGCTCGGGGTCTCTTGCCTATTGCGTTGAACGCTTATCAGTAACTGGTGTAGCTCTGACATTAACTTGTGCCGAGAGATGCCGCGTGGATGAAGACGATCTTGAACTTCCCCAGACTTTCTCCTAATTTTCACGCGAATGAAATGGACGATGATTCAAGTAAATAAAATTCGGCTATGCTTAACTAACTACATCTCATTCTGGTCCTGTGTTCAATTTTGTCTGTCCACTACCCGTCCCCCTAAGCCTTGGTCTCAGTAGAAGCACTAAACAACTTCTCAATACGACGATTGTTCCACTCCCAAGCAGTAATATCCACATACTTGCACGGCACACTCTCATCAATAAACTCCTTCAGCGGAAACAGAGAAGCGTTACGGTTAGGCTTGGCAAAGTATGCAATCGAGTAGCGCTCGGGAATAATATGTTCCCCATCACTTGCTGTGATAGTCGGAGGATATGTGACACGATGGCACGCTGCCTTGAAGGTATCGTTTGTCAGCCGCTGAAGCGAGTCACCGATGTTGAGGATAATATCTGTGGGCGCCGCTGACTCGACATTGTTGAACGTTCCCAGGTTCTCCTGATCTTCTACCTGAAGACCTCCCACAGAATCTTGGAACAGCATAGTGATGGTACCAAAATCAGTATGCTCGGCGATGCGGGTGGCAGAGCCATCTGCAAGCTCAGAGGCTGGGATGGCAGGGTAGTGTAGAATGCGAAACTCGTTCTCGGCACGGCTGTGCAGCGACTTGAGATGCTCTGGGGAGACGCCAAGCGCAATAGCAAGGGCTTCTAGAAGCTGCATCTCCGTCTTGAAAGCCTTTTCGTAAAATGTCTCCATGAACTTGCGGAAGCCGGGTAGCTTATCCTCAGGAACCCAGATGTTGTCAACGAGATCATCGGTGGCGGAGCCAAAGTCGACTGTCTCTTTGATGTCACGAGTCTTGAGGGGACCCAGGCCTTTTTCATAGCCGCTGATGTTGGCAATGTTTTCTTGGCCGACGTA
This sequence comes from Fusarium buharicum, assembly GCA_014822075.1. Taxonomy (NCBI): domain Eukaryota; kingdom Fungi; phylum Ascomycota; class Sordariomycetes; order Hypocreales; family Nectriaceae; genus Fusarium; species Fusarium buharicum. The sequence goes on from JAATHB010000847.1 coordinate 6,814, forward strand.
GCTGTAACCTCGGTTTGGGTTGGCTTGGGGAGGATGCTTGGCGATCATTTTTGTCTCGAGGGGGAGTTCGAAGAATCGCTTAGTCTGTGAGGTATTAGTCAATTGCTATAGCTAACTAGATGGGCGATCTTACTTGGGCAAATAACTCGTGAATGTCTTCTGAAGGAATGCCATGGTTCTGGAGCTTGACGCCTCCTCGCTTCTTTAGTAGGCGGAGGAGAGTGTCGCAAAACTCTTTTTTCTGAGCTTCTGTCCCAAAGAACAGGGACATGTCGAGTGTATCAGCATTGAGAGCGGCCATGATTCTAAGACTCAGAAGATAAATTGAGTTCGAGTATAATAAAAATGCGTAGATGTAAAAAGAGTCTGTATTTGAGGTTTGAAGTAGATAGAGAGTATCGATTGAGTTGTTGAGTCTGGTAGTGATGTCCTCGACATTGTTTATATATTCATTGCCTCGGAAAGTGTTGCTTGTTTGTCTCAACTATTAGTTTCCAATTCGGTCTCTCTGATCATCGAACTATACCCCAGGCCAGAAACGTCGCGTATCTATCACATTCACATAGTATCAGGAAACATAGCAGTGTGCTCCTATCAGGCTAAAGCCGCGTCAAGCCGTTCACACAGCAAAGCATCGCGTCTCCTTGCCTATCAAGATATTCAGCTTCAAAAATAGATCAAATACAACTATGATCTTGCAGATGACGCTAAACATTCTGAGTTTAATTGTATGTCTGCCACTTGATTTGGAGACTAGACGGCTATCGTCGCTGGTGACCAGCTAAGGCAGTCAGTCATACGTGCAATAGGCAAGCAATCCCGAGCACTCCTAGTGTGTTCACCCTATAGCAAATAAGGACGGGAAATGATCACGATCAAATCGCTGGTTTAATTTAGGATTTAATTGGCTAAACTATCTCTCATTTTAATTTCATAAGTCATCTAGCAGCAAATAAGTCTATACAAGCTTAGGAGGTCTGTGCCGATAAGCATGTATTGATGCATAACATGAAAAGTGCTAAAGATGTGTGAGCCAGACATTTCTGACATTTCAATTGCACAAGACTCACATTCCAGTCAACGCCTTTTTAAAGTGAAGTCAAGGATATGCAGTGTAGATATTATATAAAAATTAAGCTGGCTTGAAACAAGACATGTCTGACGATCCAAGATATTACCATGCCTCCGGATCAGATATTACAGCGATTTCTTAAGATCAGACAGGTACGTATAGATCGACGTGATGTTCAATAGGCTACTTCACGCCAAGCCTAATCATCCTAGAACAAACCACAATTGTATCAAACAGAAGCATAGGAAATAAATCGATCTGGAGTCGGTTGTTCATCAGTACTGCTAGACTCGTTCATCAAAAGGACGGACTCACGGCATCTCCAACTACCCAGCGTGCTGGTCACTCTATAGTGCCATTATCATGAAAACGCCTTTGATGTTACCTTGAAAGTTGCCCGAAGATGGCAACAGTAGTACTCGTCTCCCACATTGGAACCTCTTAGCCGAGACTACGATCGGATATCGGATACCGTTGATGTAACAAAGGTGCCCTGCCAAGGTGTCATGACGTACAAAGCCACGAAGCTAATATATCAATCTTCAACCGATACAACAGAACAATTAAACTTACAACTTGATGGACCAAGCTCGAGCCAATGCTCGGCAAATACGGAAATGACGGGGAGTTTCTAGAAGCAGGGGGCACTGGATAAGCTTTGTGCTAATACTGCATTAGGGGAAATGAAGGGATGATCTTATAACTGCCGCACGATTGTATGAAAGTTTAATGGGAAAACGGTTTCTAAAACGGGCGCGGATGGTGCGGGCTGGGGCTTGAGGTTTAATAGATGGAAGTTCATGCTGGGCTTCCGTGCATACCGCCAACTCGTTGATTTGATTGCGATAGACTGATGGCTTCAAAGCATAATCTAGCGACGTAACATGAGCCAAATAACGCAAATGCATCGAATAGATATATAGTTGACCAAATGCCCGGCATGTAAATGTCTCACTTCATCCCACATACTCACTCTCCTTAACCTCATCAACTTCTGGCATTCTTTTGCTCCTCTTCCATGTCGCTCCTCAACCTACTCGCGGCCTCTGTAGGCCTCCTGGCTCTTGGAGTCAGCGCCGATTATCCCGCTCCTCCCACTCCTGATGCTAACACCAAGTGGGAAGTGTCATATATTCCAGTATCATACATCCCAGTGAAACATTCGGGACCCAAGGTCGTGGCTTCCACTTACTTTGCTGGTTGGCACGCGAACGAGGGCTTTCCCCTGTCCGTTATGCCCTGGGACAAGTTCACTGATGTGAAGTTTGCCTTTGCGTATGTACTCTTGGGTAGATGTTGCAAGTAGCGAATACTGACTTTGGGTGGGTAGTGAGACAACCCCTAACGGCGGACTTGACATCTCTGCATCAGAGCCTGATCAGCTTCCTCTCTTTGTCCAGGCTGCCAAGCAGAATGTAAGTCTTCACATTCTCAAGGCAAATGTCTAAAGCTAAACATTTGATACAGGGCGTCAAGGCACTCATCGCCGTCGGTGGCTGGAATGGAAGCAAGTACTACTCCACCAGCGTTGGATCAGACAAGAACAGAACTGCTTTTGTCGAGACTGTCATTGACTTTGTCAAGAAGTACGAGCTGGATGGCGTTGACTTCAAGTGAGTTGTCTTCTCAGTACCTTATATCCCGTACTAACCATTCATAGCTGGGAGTACCCCAACCGACAGGGTCTCGGCTGCAACGAGATTAACGACCGCGACACCGGTAACTTCCTCAAGTTCCTTCAAGAGTTCCGCAAGCACCCTGTTGGCAAGGACCTCTACGTTACCTCTGCTGGATCTCTCTTCCCCTGGAACAACGAGAACGGTGTTGCCTCCACCGAGGGCCTTGACGGCTTTGGCAAGGTCCTTGACTACCTCACCATCATGAACTACGATGTCTACGGTCCCTGGGCTGATACAGCCGGACCCAACGCTCCTCTGACTCGAAAGTGCGACTCTCGCAACACTCAGGGTTCCGCCGAAGAGGCCATTGAGCAGTGGGAAGCCGCCGGTGTCCCCAAGTCCAAGCTTGTCCTTGGTGTTCCCAACTACGGCCACGGCTTCTCTGTCAACAGGACCAACGCCATCGGAGACGGCGACAACGGCACCCTCGCTCTGTACCCTGCTCAGAACAAGGACACCCGCTTCCAAGGCAGCAGCTGGGACGACGGTCCATCCATTGACAGCTGTGGTAACGACTCCCCCCCCGGTGGCACTTACACTTACTGGAGCTTGATAACCGAGGCTGGTTACCTTGACGTTTACGGTAACACCGTTCCTGGTGTCGCTTTCGCCTGGGACAACTGCAGCAAGACTCCTGCTATCTATGACGCGCAGAAGGAGATTTACATCAACTACGATGACAGCCTTTCCATGAACGAGAAGGGCAAGTTCATCGTCAAGCAGGGTCTTGCAGGATTTACTAGCTGGGAGGCTGGCGGTGACTTCAACAACATCCTCCTCAACTCTATTCGCAACGGTCTTGGCCTCTTTTAAAGGGCTATTTATGACATTGAAACATTTTTATTTTTGGCGTCAAGTCACGCCCAGGAAGGCCTAGAGTTCTTAGATAGAACTCAAGGGCTTTAGGCATTAATATTCTTCTTCAACATTTAGTCGAGTTAATCCACTAGCTTAATGAAATTATTGCTATTTTGCGAAGCCAACATACTTTAAATGGTGCCTCATAATTGCGTGACCCTAAATGCTTGAAGCCTCTCCTTACAATTGTTCTCTCAAGGCGAGTTTTGCTTTGTCCCACCTTTGCTTACACTTCGCCATCCATCACTCCTTGTACATAGCTTTGAGTCATAAGATCTAGCATGGGCACTGCAACTCGTCTCTAACTTGACCTAAAGATAAGCAAGGCAGTGGTTGTAACCTGAGCCTCGTGGTTTTCGCCTGATTGTTAGGCAATGTTATCAATGACGTTTGGCTTTAAAACCAAGAACTCTGGGTGAGAATGATGAAGATGATGTTGAAGGGGTTCATTTACTGGACTGAGAAAGTGGGATCGATGATGATCGATGACTATAATACTGGTTTTGCTTTTGAAGACTGTCTGAAAGAAGAGGAATAGGGTGTTCAATAGATTGGCCTTGAAATTCTTAGCATATATGACTTTGTTTTATTGTTTCTAACCTTCTCATATCATGACGATAGATCAAGGCGGTATGATACACACACTCGGTGGAAACTCTTTGCCCATACTTAATCATAGTCACGATGTTGGATATCGAATAAGACTTATACTGTATATTCATATGCAACTCAACAAACTCATGTCAAGCTCAACGCTTGCTCCATCTGCTGAAGCCGCTTGAGGATCCCTTCCTCAAGAGTCGACTGCAACCTCACGCCGATGGCAGGCTCAGGCTCGCCGCTAAACATGGGCCTCTCAATCTCATCTGCACGCAAACACAGCTCCACTGCTGCTCGATAGCTATCTCCACACTCGGCTTGCACTAAAACCATGTGCTCTGAGCTACTATAGTCCATTGTGTCTGCGTTCGTACCCAGGAGTGTTCCCTTCACGTTCTGAAGAGCCCTCCTCTTAATGCCGCCTACGTCGTTGAATAACAACACCTCCTCGATACCTTTCCAGTGCGCTATCTCTAGGAGAAGAATACCGAGGCTGTAACAATCGAAAGCCTTTCGGTACACCCCGTCAGTATAACTTGACTGAGCTAAGGGATGCCTGTAGATATCTTGAAGCGGTGTGAATAAAGGCTTTTCAGTCAAGTCCAGACGAAAATTTGGTCGAGACATCTCAAACCCGGACAAGAATGGCTGGCTGAGGTCAGGTGCTCCAATGTCGTCTGCCCAAAAGTTGATGGTATCGCTTCTCAAGCCCTTGTGCAACCAGTTCACCGCATGGAAGTTAAGCAGAGACTCAGCCAGTTTAACACATAAAGAAAGACGTGCGGATAGCGAAGGCTTGGGATTTCTCCGCAAGATATCTCTGAGCGTGACACGACACGTGGATTGGTTGTATTCAGCAGGCGTACTGAATATGAATCCAAACTTGGGTCCATCACGAGTATCCTCCATCACATATCCTGAGCATGGTGCAGCGCGAAAGCCTTCTGGCTTGTCATACTTCAGGAGACTAGCAAGTCGATTAATTCGATCCTCGACCGCTAAGATGATTTGAGAAAGTTGCTTGACGCCACAAAACGGTATATTCTTCCACTCGATCCAAACCCGTTGCCCCTGCCAAATCGTCTCACTTGAGGAGCAATGCGACATGTCCGAGCTTGTGAAAGTGAGAGACTCCATTTCAATCTTGTTTTCAGCCCAAAACTGAGGATTCAGCATCCGATCAGGTTCCTCATCCGAGGCGACTCTCGTGCTTTGTATCTTGACCACAGCTAATCTTTTCAGGTACAAATTATCATTGGCCATGTTGAGATGCTGATGACGTGATGAAAGCAAAGTCGGCATTGTTTTTGGCTGTCCAGTTGTTGATGTCTCAACATTGTTGTCAGATAACGCGAGTACAAGACCTTGCAAGCTCTTGACGTCGTTCCGAAGCTGTAGAATCTCGAGATATCCTGCCATTGTAGCTTCTTCAAGCTTCTTAACTTGGGAACCTTGCATAAGGGATGCTAAGAAAGTGTTGTAGTCTACCAACTTTCGTATCAAGGTATGGAGCTCTGCTTGGTCCACAGCTACCCACACGAGTCGTCTTGGTTCCATCAAGATTGTGCGTAAATTGGTCGTTGTCTTCTTCAAATTAGCACCAAGCTTTGACAGTCGACTAAGTGGCCTGTTACTCGTCATGTCGTAGCTTATCCTGCTGTTGGGATCTGAGCAGAAGATTGCCGCCAGGTCTGTTTCTGGCTCCTGGTAATCCTGCCCGTCAATCACCTCTGAGGGTACTATTTGTACGTACTTGCCATTCGTAGCAGCAAACTTGTCGAATAAAGACTTAATTTCTGCTAGAATATTAAGCAAGACCGTCCTATTGATCTGAAGAGTTGTACACAGTATTCCTTCGGAAAGGAGAAGACCAGCCTCAACGCCCCAGCTGAGGAACCGTTGTTGCTCAATTTGCAAGCGGATGCGTAAGTGATTACAGTCCTGGGGCATGTTTGCAGCAGCCATGAAGCACTTGTAGCCTGGTATTGTTAGGACAGAACGTTGCTGAATTACTTGAACCTCGACTTGCCTTTCACGCATTCATCCGTCAGCTGTAGAAGCAGAGATGCGATGCCCACGCCTGCGCCCGCAATCGATAGAGGGTCTGCCATAGTTGTTGTTAGATAAACGAATTTTGGGGTAGCAGGACGACGTTTATAGCTATCCACAGAGTTATCATACGGTGTGGTAAGCTACATAGGAATAGAGATGAGGAATCTTTACCAGAGTAGTGTTGGGTAGAAGACTGACGACTTTGTAGGAAATATTACAGTAACATAAGCATGAAGCTGAGCCCTTGGAAAATGCCTAAAGAGCGCCTAATGAGGCGGCCAAATAGTAATAAGTCTCATGACACAAGTGGTACCAATCATGTTTATTTTCATCCCAAGGTGCATCAATAAGCTACTGCGCCACCACACCATACTAACACAACACTGCACAGCCCAGGCAGTGAAACATAAGTATGTAAGCCTTGGTCCAAGTGCGGGGAGCTTCGTTTTGAAAACTCAGTCCGTCTTTATCTTGTTGGTACTGAGCTTGGTCAACAATGGACCGTCCCAGTCTCGTAGCCCTCAGCGCAACTGTTAACTCAACGGATGACGACCACAGAACAGATAGCACAACTGAAGTCGGTCTACAGTCAAAGATCAACGCACAAGAAAAGAATGATGTCATCGAGGTACAATTGACAAGGCTATCAGAGGCCTTACGGAGACAGGGAAAGCCAAGATGGGCGGAACGCCCAAGAACATATTGGGTTCTGAAACACATGGAGCGACTAGATCTGCTGGACGACTTTGTTCTTGAGGAACTCCATGATATATCCTTTCCTCATACTGAGATGACTCTGCCCAAAGTAGCAATGTCACTCACAGAGCGCAGGACATTTGTGGCAAGCCAACATGCCGTGTTATCCAACTTCGGCGACGTTGCGACTACTCCGACTTTGCACACTGCCTTTGCAGTTAGCGGTGATACTCAATTTGAGAGCATTGAAGTGTTGGGCAGCGGCGGATTTGGAGTAGTCGACCGGGTACAGTGCCGCCTAAGCAAACAAGTCTTTGCACGCAAGCGAGTGCCTCGTGGAATTAACTACGCCGCCGATAGAAAGACCATGCTGCACTATCAAAACGAGCTGAGTGCCCTGAAAAGACTGAATCACCTTCATTTGATCTCTCTCCTCGGCAGTTATACCGACCCCGACTTTGTTGGCCTTCTCATGTCCCCTGTGGCAGATTGTAACCTCGACCATTATCTTGAAAGGGCCCCGTCAATGCCTGGCGGTCTTGCCGTCCTGCGCCGCGCCTACGGTTGCCTCACTTCGGCTTTGGAGTACCTCCATGCTTCGCATATTCAACACAGGGATCTAAAGCCCAGCAATATCCTTGTGCAGGGTGGCAGCTTTCTCTTGACAGATTTTGGTACGGCCCGTGATTGGACCAAAGATGGATCCAGCGTCACTACATACACTTCAGCTGGAATCACTCCTGCGTATTGCTCACCAGAAGAGGCTAATCACGAAGCCAGGGGGAGTAAAACAGACATCTGGTGCCTTGGCTGTGTCTTCTTGGAGATTACTACAGTCCTGAGAGGTAAGACTCTCAAAAGCATGCACCAAGCCTTTACCGAATGGGGCAATCGGGCTCAATTCATTCGGACAAATCCTGAGGCTACACACAAGTGGATATGGCACTTGAGGAAAAACGACCCTAATGAAGATGGCCAGGAGCCTCTTTTGTGGATTGAGCAGATGCTCGTGCATGATCGTGTTCAGCGGCCCAGTGCGAGTGATCTAGTGCATTTGATGGCATTCTGCTCCAAGAGCTATTTCTTCTGCAGTACATGTCTGGACTCATATCTCAAGAATATGGAAGCAAACCCTCAGGTGTACCCCCCGGGTCAATCTCGCATTCCCAAGGATAATGAGAGCTTTGGCACTATACCAGCACGTCTAGCCCCAAGGTTCAAGTCAGGTACCCGAGTTCGAGCCCTTCATCTGTACGATTCTTGAAGATCTTAACGGTTACTGCGCCAGAAACTGTTCGCTTCGCAAGAGAACCATCACCTGGCGGCCAAGGTGTAGACGATGGTGACTTCAAAGCTCCCCCGAGATTTGAAAGGAGGTCCTCTATGGCATGTCGCCCTTTTCATTCACAAATGTCAACATGTTAGCTTACGCCTTTACGTAGGACAATATAGAATTTGCCTTAGGAAATCCATCTTTGATGAGCCCCTTTAGGCGCGGTAGTCACGATGGTACGTATCACTTTAACTATAGGAGTTTTCCAGTACTAAAGAAATATCCTCAGAGTCAACCATGTCGACTCGCCTATGTGTCGTTCCAGTAGAAGCAACTTGGGAGAGTCGCTCGTTCCAGGAGGAGGCCAACGGTTCTCAGCATATCACTATTGAGGCCAACGGCCCCAAAGTATGATACCGCCTGATTTCGTAGTTCATGACTAACTGGCTTTGAGGTATTTGACTTACAAATGGTCGCATCGAACGGGTTGAACTCGGTCCAGATTCGCGGAACATATGCCTTATCCAATCTCTTGAAGCGACTGGTTCTAGCACACGAGCATAAAGAAAAGTATATCGTGCTCGATCCGAGTGAATTACAACTCAATCCATTCGAGAATCTTGTCGAACAAATCAGAGAGTTTTACTGGGATAACCTCACTCGCACGCTCGACGCAAACGCCCCATCGTTACATGCTGCCCTTACAGACCCCAAAGGAAATGGGAGTTTGCGGCTTTACATACCGACCTCAGCTCGACAACTTCTTGAGGCATACGCACGAATAGAAACAGAGGATACCATCAATGTTCTTCTCCTCCCTTCGAGGTCCGACACTGATTCACTTCCTCGTCTCCTTTCCAAACCTGGACTACTAGCCCTAGCAACGGCAGAAGACACCCTTGACGCAGGCCAGAGACCTGGTTTTCGAGGTATTCCATATATCAGCTCTGGAGGCTTTCACAACGAAATGCATGGCTTCGACGCATACTTTGCAGCTCTGGGCTTACTATCAGAGGGAAACGTGGACCTATCCCGGTCTATCGTATTGAACTTGTGCTTCTGCATTGAACATTACGGGATGATTCTTTCTGGCAATCGTTCCTATTACCTCGGACGCTCAACTCCTCCACTTCTAACAGATCTTATACTGAGGGTCTATGAGAAAATAAAGCACGAGAAAGATTCCAAAGAGTTTGTCCGATACTCTATGGGTTTGGCGATAAGGGAATACACCACAGTCTGGATGAATGAGCCACGACTAGACCCTCAAACAGGCCTATCGCGATATCATCCTGAAGATACTGGAATCCCCATTGACGCTGAAATATCAGATTACAGATCTTTTATTGAGCCATTTGCAGCCAAGTACTCTATAACACCCGAACAGTTCATCAAAGATTATAATTCGAATCTATTCTCAGAGCCGGCTGTGGATGAATACTTTCGCCATGATCGTGCGTGTCGGGAATCTGGACACAGCAAATCACATCGCCTCGAGGGGGTCTGTGCTGACCTTGCCACCGTTGACCTCAACTCTCTACTATTCAGGTATGAAACAGACATCGCCAGAACTATCAGAGGGGTATTTGGTGGCTCGTTCGCCATAGCAGGTTCGACAAACAGGACCGAAGACGCTTCGACCTGGGACAGACGTGCAAAACGGCGAAAACTGGCAATGGATAAGTGTCTTTGGAACAATATTGATGGAACATTCTACGACTTCAACATTGTCACTAGGACACAGCATAAATATGTGAGCGCAACCAGCTTCTGGGCATTGTGGGCCGGCGTTGCAAATCCTCGACAAGCGGCGGAGATGACAAGAATGATATTGCCGAAGCTCGAAGCGTTCGGTGGTCTTGCTGCCACTGAGAAGCCATCTAATGACCTTGAGGACCATGGCCTACCCCCTTTGGCATGGGACTACCCCTTTGGCTGGCCACAACATCAAGTTTTGGCTTGGACTGGACTTGTTCGTTACGGCTTCGAAGACGACGCGCAACGCCTGGCTTACAAGTGGCTCTTCTTGATTACCAAGACGTTTCACGATTTTCATGGTGTCATTGCTGAATCATATGACACAACACGACCTGTTGACCCTCATCGATGCTCATACCAAGAGGGTCTTGAGGACCCTTTGTTGGACTTCAAAGGCATCAACAAAACTGGGTACCACTACAATAGTTCCTATGGCTTTTTTACAACACAAGGCTGACTTTTTCGATAGATCTGCTGCAGTTAATGGAAGTGTTATGTTCGGCCTTCAAATCCTTAGCGCACATGATAGACGCTCACTTGGAGTTCTTTGCCCACATGGAACATTGATTAAAGCCATGGAGCAAAACGAAGAGAAACAGCTGGTACGTAGTCCCTGAATGGTACGGAGGCTGTATAGTACAAAGAGCTGACAAGCCAGGCGATGCTCTTGGCCACTTGAGAAGAAAGCATCCCCATTGCAGCATCCAGTTTTGCAAGCCGCTATTGCGGCTACAGATCTATCGTGCGCAGAGTCTGGCTTGCTCTGAGAAAGACCAAAATATATGTCTTCATAAGAGTCTGCCTAGGGCTGGCCAGTTGTTGATGATTGAGCTGTCTGTAGAGCATTGTAATGTTAGAGCTGATGACACCATGGTCTATAATATATGTGTTCTTTGGGGCATATTACCTGATCTGACGGCAATCTCTTAATGCTCCATTGAATTTCGAGAAGATTCCAATATCTCATCCTCCTGTGCAGCACAGAGGAGTTCAAGGCCAAGGCAAGCGTTCACTATTGGGCGGTGAGGCCTGTCAGCTATGGGAGTCTTCGATATTCCGGATAGGTTCTGATGGAATATGCATCATAACCCTGCAGAAACTTTCTGTTTCTTGATTGATCTGGGAACCAAACCGGTTGGGGGGCATATTGTTTTGGGGCGTATTTCAATGCCCTTAACCGCTGACTGTGATCCTTCGAGGTATTTGTTGCGCCATATAGGCTTACTAATGGCGCCGGGGTGAGTCTTGTCGTGATCCAGCGGCCACAGATGGTGCCATTGCATAATTTGGTCAGTCGAACCCCCAAGGGAAGACATTCATCGCGCTCTTGGCCATACTTCATAAGGCTCATCCAACACTAGAGCTTGGTTTACCAATATCCCCGCGCATCATGGCTCCATACAGCGGTCTGGGTAATGAACTCGTTTAATGGCCATGGCCTAATCATCATGAAGGCCAGGTCTTGTAAATTCCTCCCAAGCCTTCCAATCAAGTTGCATACAGGTTTTTGCATGTACAACGGTCAATTGGTGTCGCACGATATGATTTATTTTACGACATAGGATGTATGAAGATTTAATCTGGCATATATTCTCACAATATTGTTCAGAAAGTCGATATATAAAGTTGAGCGAATAATTCTTTGAGTGGTATCTGTTACTACCGCTACCTCTTCTGGCCTATCGAGATACGCTTATCCTAAAGATATTTTAATGCTATCAGCGGACATCATGGCCATTAAAACCATTCCTTCTCAAGAGTTAGTTGATGATGAACCAAGCTTAGGCCCAGGCCTTGGCTGCGGCTTAGGGCGCGGTTGGGGCTGAGGCCGAGGTTGAGGTTTAGGCTGGGGCGGGCGAGGATGATACTGATCGCACCATCCTTAGATGAGTTTTGAGGTCGTCCAGAAGTGGTGTTCATGATGAAGAGTCACGGGTTTCAGCGGTTGCGTTAGTAACTTGTAAGCAAGAGTATTGAGGGGTGATCTGAGTTTGTGGTAGAAG
>JAATHB010000849.1:0-12984 GCA_014822075.1 Fusarium buharicum
AGTATACTGTCTCGCTCGCTTATCTGTCTCGCTCGCTTATCGTGTACGTTATACGAAAGCCAAGGACAACCATTCCTGAGTGGGGAGGTTAGTGGGTGATGGCGTCTTGGTGCAGCAGTTGAAAGCGGTGAGAAACACACCATAACGTTGCGCTCAGACAAACACCAACTCTTGATTAAAACTGGTAGTGGAAATGCATTATTTCAGACATCAAGTATGATGATTCTAGTAAGATTGTAATTACTTTGATCTTGGTTGCGGACAGCACTAAATGACCAAAATGAGGAGGAATTTAGCTGATGGGTTATATAAATGTTCTTCAAACACTCGTAGTTTCTTCAACTCCCAACTCAATCTTTTCATCTTCATTCACTCTTTTCTTATACACACACTCGCTTCTGCTTGCAGTCCACTCATTAAATTTTGTTCTGTGAACACCACTAATTTCCCCAACCCTTCATTATATCAGTTCAGCCTTTTCCCAGTCCTTACAAAATCTACGCAAAAATGAGGTCTTTCGAGGTTATTGTCGCTCTGAGCGGCGTGCTTGGTAATGCCCAGGCAGGTCCTTGCAAGCCTCACGCTACCAGTTCTGATATCGTCTCAAGCACAGCTATCGCCTCAAGCACCGATATTAGCAGTGCGTATAGGTATGAGATTGCATTCTACCATATCGTCCCCAATTTTCAGCCTCTAACATAAATGAAAGCGCTACCTCGGTTGCCGAATCTACCTCAACTGTATATGCTCCGGATACCACGACGACTGTGGAGAGCAGCACTGTAGAGACCACTACCTCGGTTGCTACCACCACTACTACCGCTGGTGATGAGCCCAGCGCTTGTCCCATTGAGCCCGGATGTCATGCCGCTGGGTTTAATGTTGACTACTACAACAATGCCTTTGAGAGCGGCTACGGAAACGACCAGATGTCTGTGCCTCCTTCATACTACATCACCGAGGAGCTTATCCCGCTTGACTCCTCCATTACAAGCGAGACATACTTCCCTCAGGATTATCACTCGGATGTCGAGCACTTTCCTTCCGTATTCCTCAACCCCAAAGTCCCTCAAATTCCTTGGTACATTGGCTACAAGCGCACTCTGGCTGGCGGCATTACTGTCGACGCCAACAACTACACTCTTGTGTACACTGGATATTACAAGGCTCCCGAGACGGGGACTTATGAGCTTTGTGCTACCGCTGATAACGCCAACACTGTATACTTCGATCGAGGCAATGCTTTTGCTTGTGGAACTGGCGAGATCGATCCTCAGGAGCCTGCCCTTATCCTGACTGCTACTGGTTGGAATATGAACAACCCTACTCAGTGTGGCAGCGTTGATCTTGTTCAAGATCAATATTACCCTGTCCGAAATGTTATGGGAAATAAGAACGCTGTTTCTATGTTTGAGTTTACTATCAAGACGCCTAGTGGTCACAAAGGTCATGACTTTACCGGTCAGGCTTACCCTGTCTCTTGTGGAGTGAAGCAGGATTGAGTCGGGTTTGGAGCTTGATCTTTTAAGATTGTGTGTATATAATTCTTTTTCAGACATGTCTGTCGGCATTATTGAGTAGTGATAGTCATAATTGAGTAATGGTAATATTCCACCCAATTTGCAAGTAATATTTGTTAGTTCAATATCATGTAATTGTCAAGATTCAAATATTATACCCGCCCATTTCCCATCTCGCGCCTCTCGCATAATTCCGGTCTGACTGAGTTAACAAATTCCCTCAAAGATAACGTTCGCTCTCTCCGACAACGGTAAGCATCGCTACATCTTCTCTTATCGTGATTGGCTCTTGTTTTGAGTCATCAACTTGGGCTGAGACCATTCCAAATTCTAGAGGCTGAGCTGACGGGGCGCAGTCACTGCGTGGTCTGACGGTTCCATTGCATGGATTACCTTGCAGAATTTGACTAGGTCATGCATGCTTAATTACGTAGCTTTCGTCTTAGACGTTGCTTAATGTCAAATATTTTCGTCGGAGCCTGGCGATAGATTCAAATTAGCCAATCAGGGGGCTCTGTAGCCTCATTCCATAAGGCGCTCTGAATCAGCATGGGCTTAGCTCGGTGAGATGACCACGATGATTATCAAATAAATAGCCACAGAATGCACTGCGTTTAATTGTCATCAAAGTCCTGATAGACCAACCAAAGAGCCACGATGTCTGAATTTCGCCAATTGCCCACTCGCAATGCACACAAAACACCAAGTTCCAGTACGAATACTAGGACTCGAAGATCTCACACGAAATCTCGACATGGATGCTTGAGATGTAAGCAGGGGAGGAAGAAGGTACTTCTTTCACACAAAAGTCAACTTACATACATCTAACACTCCCAGTGCGACGAGCAAAGACCCCAATGCTCGCGATGTGTTGAAAAGGATCTGCCATGTGATTACCCTCGAAAACCCCGAACTTTGAGGTCACCCACCTCGACAAGAGATACAACCTGGAGCCATCCTCAAACTCTTACCATTCCAAGTCCCCATTATACAAGTATAAGCTCAACGCCAAGTCTTTCCTCCGGTGTCTCTCCATACCTTGCCTCAAGCCCTAGCATCAATCTAGGCCCAGGGTTTCTTCTACCAGAGAATGCTCCATCAGTTGATCTCGGAGCAACAGAACTAGAGCTTCTGGGCTATTACCTATCACACGCCGCTCGATCTATGGCTTTCGATAATAATGATCTGTACGCCCTGCAAGTCGGATTCCCTAACCTCGCATTTCGGAGTAAACCTCTCATGAGTTCCATCCTAGCACTCGCAGCAGTACGCAAGTGCCATGATATACTTCAACAGTCGGGATCTCAAACTTTCGACAAAAGCCAAATTCGAAGCCTGTTGGCTCTCGCGGATGAGCACCACAGAGCGTCGCTGCGCCAGACGCAGGCAGATATTCCTCATGCCAACCACTACGACCACGTTGTTGCAAATGCACCTCTGATGGTTCTCTACGCCACAGCCAACCACGCTGTACGCATTCGCTTCGACCAGATATTGGATAATAAGGAGGATTCGTCAACCAATCTACCACCAGCCCAGCTACACTGGATGACTCTAATCCGTGCAGCGCACTTGGCCTATACTGGCCTCTTGAACTCTATCAAAGACTTTAGCCCGGTAGATGAGTTAACAACTAGCCCTCCAGCAATTGCTCTGAGTTCCCAGTCTGTGGGTGGAATGACGCCTTTAGCAGAGGATGGTCCAACGAATCAAACGCGCAAACTACTCATGCCGATTATCGCAGCTACCTCGAGTTCAGCCCTTGAGAAGCTTCGCGGCAGAGCACAGAATTTGCAGTTTGCTGCAGAATTGGCGTCACCTTGGGAAAACCAAGCCAACAACTCTGAGCTACAGCCTTGCCTCGTCGCACTAGAAGCTCTCGCCGGTATCATGGAGGAAGTGTTCCAACCAAACCAAGACCTTTGCCCAACATCTTCTCAACAACCCGATCTAGAAAATGGATGGGCCGCACTGAGCCAGCTATCCGATGTATCACCCTGGCTGCGGAGTTATTTGGCTCGCGTAACATTTTCTACGCCTCCAAAGCCGCTGAGAAGAACTATTATGTGGTTTCTGAACCGTGTTCCTGGAGAGTTCCTGAGTCTTGTTGAAACGATACTCGACAACATTCCTACCCATCACGAGGGCGAGGCTGATGAAGGCATACAGTGTGAGAGCGAAATCAGCTCAGATGTATCATACTTAGCTGTAGACATATTTGCTCACTGGCTTGTTTTGGTCATGCTTCTAGATGGAGTCTGGTGGATTGGCGGGATTGGAGCTTGTGAGTTAAGAAGAGTTACCGGGTATTTGAGTCGTCAAAGTGCCTTTGAAGGGTTTGTGGGATCAAAAGATGCTTGGTGGCCTAGAAGTATGCAAAATATTGCCATTGAAATAGGAAATCAGGCCTGAGTTGGGAGCGAAGATAGGAAGAATTAGACATTTTAGAGTTGTTTAGAGATCAGTGCGTCAACTACTGCACGCAGTTAAGTCTATTTAAGTTCAATAATTATTTTTGTTCTAGCTAATAGAGTGCTAGATACAAAGGGTTGTTTGCATGTATGAAACAATAACATCAAATAAAATCAAAACCAGTCGCCAACTTGCCGCATACACTTTCGTAGTCCTCCTGGCAAGATTTGAAGAAGACAGGTTGTCAACCAAACTTACACTCTTCATCGATCTTAGCTGTCGACCGCCTCAAAGCACACGTATAAAAAACAGCCATGGTGAAAATAGTGAGGCCCACCGCAACAACTATATAAATCCAAAAGTAAGGTGAGAAAGTCTCAATGTCGTTGCTACCTTCACCTGACCACTGAAAGAATCCCATGGAGAAGAACGTCTCGGGATATATCAGCAAAGTCTTTCTATACTGCCGTACCTTGAAAGACATACCGACACAAAAGTAGCTGGCAAGAAAACCATACCAAGCGTGGCGATGGACTTCATCAGATTCCCATCATGACGAGCCATTTGTGCTACCTGGAGGTTAACACGAGATATCTCTTGGTTTGTCCTCGCATCCCTGCGCCCAATGTTGTTGAGCTCCTATTTTCTGTTAGCACTCTTGTGTTCGTATCGGGGAACTCGACTTACGAGCTGGGTTGCCAAATTCAGGCCCTCCATGATGTGAGTACACTGCCTGATGAACTCGTCATATTCATCGACGAGATATTGTCTCTTGATACGAGCTCCAACCTCTCGAAGGACAGTCAGCTTTGCCTGGCATTCTTCAGTCTTAGCTGCTGTTCCGACGTTGAAGTTGTTGGAGTCTAGCTCTTGGACATGATTAACCATCCTGCGCAGCTGGGTTTGCCAGTTTTGCAGTCCAATGCGTAGAAAGCTGATATTCTGCCACAAGAGCACCGCAGGCTCCTGGCCAGTTTCAGTTCCAGTCGAACTTGTATGGGGTTCGTCTTGGGAATAGAAGCGGCATGCGAACTAACTCCTGAGCTAATGGCTCTTGAAGCCAGCTGGAACAACTGCATCAGGCCCTTCTTCTTCGGCATTTGATTGGAATCGCCAATAATCTGCTCCTCTAAGGTTTGCGAAATTTCGAAATCAACCTCATTAAAATCCTGAACGTCAGGGTACGCAAGATCGTTGATTTTTTGGACAAATTTTGTAAGACATTTTCTCACCATACCAATCTGTCTTTCTCTCTCAAAGTCTGCAAAGATTGTAGGAAGAATCATCGGATGAAACACTTGCCCATCAAAGTTGGACAGTCGACCCGTAATTATATCAGCATCTGTGACCATGTATCCGTGTACATCGTGTACGGTCAAGTCACAGCCGTACCAAACGGCATTAGTAGTGAGGGTTTCTGGAAAGAAAGTGACTGACAAAGCTGTGTCGCCTTCCCAACAGGCCGAGGTTCGACAATTGTCGACTGTGTTCCTTGTAAGCATAGGAAGTGGAAGTTTATAGAGAAGAGCTTACCAATGGATGGTGTGGTTGAATCGTTGCAAGACCACTTGTATGAGAGTGTGGCAAAGTCACAGCTCGTGTTTCGATTGATAGCACGTACAATAGACCCGTGAATATTGAGCTCCCTCATTACACTCGCAAATGATTCTTTGGTAAGAGGGAGTTCATCAAGTGAACATGTTTTTGAAGCCATGAGCAACTTGATAGTCGAGGCCTGGTGAGAGTCATAGTGCTGGCTTGTAGCAGCAATGGCCTTTACAGCTATTAGGAGAAGGTTTCGTCCTGGTGGGATATAAACTTACTTCTTGAAGCCATTGGTCAAGCTCTGATTCATCTGAGAGAATTGTGCGATTGACTTTTAGGTTGGGAACATTATCGACAGGCTCATTGCGTTTAGAGATGATGAATGCTTCGTTGGGGGCAGGTTCAAAATCGAGTAGCCCCCAGTCATTCTTCCGCAATTCTTAATTCTGAGAAATCCAAGACATGATAGAAAGAGTCGGGTTGCAACAGTTGTTTCACGATACGGTTTGCTTCTCGGCTCAAGTGGTTGCTTTGTTATCCTAGTAACTTATTCGGGGGAGCAAAAAGTACCGCCTTTGTATGGCATTGACGTGAAATAGTGAATGAATCATAGTGGAGCTACTCTCTTTATCGCTTGCTTGAAAGAGACGATCAGCAGCGCAAAGGTGCCTGCAAAATGCCTAATCACAGCCCCTTGGGAGGACAGTTGATAAGCCTGCCTATGTACAACAACATCTGATTAACTGCGGCATTCGGTTAACCCGCCCCCCATCAATCAGGCTGTGTCTAGGACTGTGAAGATCAGGACGTGTATCACCAAAACTCGAAATCCCGTGGCCAAGCCACTAAGGGATTTCCTCTCGTAACCAGCGTGTGCCACACACCAACGTCTCCTTGTGTGACCTTCCTGCATGAAAACCAACAGCCTTAACTCAAAAGTATCTGTCGTTGGCAGCCTGATTCTACTTCCGCCAGGGAGGTCCCCCCAACCTATCTTCATGCAGTAAGAAGTGTTTTCAATGGACGCAGCTTCGCTTGTTGATACCAATAACCGAGTGAAGAGCCTAACCATTTCGCCAGTAAGCGAAGCTGCAGTACAGCAGCCAAAGATGACAAACAGAATACGAGATTAAGGGTAAAGATTTGGAGCAGTGGTATAGAAGTGTGATATAAAACAAATGAAAGACTCTGGGCCTCAGACAGATTCTTTCAAAAGTTTCCATAACTGCATTGCCATCTTCACCAACAAGTTGACCAAGCCATTATTGAATATACTTTTAGATCTTCTAGTCACCATGATTCCCCAGTTCCTTTCTTTTAACTATGGAAGCAAGCAAAAGCTGGAGCAAAAGCTCGACGAGTATCTAGGACGTGGGAATTACCAGGTGGTTGAGGTAGGGATATGTCCTCGCTATACATTCAATCCTAACTGATAGCAATTAGCGCTCGGGAAGCCAGTGGAAGATCATGGTCTCTCAGCTTCTGAACTCTGTTAGTCCCCCTTCAACAGCATTCGTAAAATAAGCGTTGCTAATCTTTCATGTTACATAGACCCAAATCGAGGATATCAGATCTCACATGAAACAACACTCTTCCCCGACGGGCTAGATACAAGCTATGTTCGAAAAGAGTTTCCGAGGAGCATCGACCGCATTATTGTTGGCAAACTCGTGATATATCTGTATTCCAATAGGCCTTATGACATATCAATTACAATCTCATACATCTCCATGCTCATATAGTTCTATCCACGTTCACCAAAGAATTGGGATTAAGAAATAGAGTGATATGAGAACCACCAATCTTGAATACAAGTTTAACAGAAAGTCCCCTTCCTCACATTGGGTAACGCTTCTAAATAGAAGATGTCTTCCCCCGATAATGGCCAGAAACTTCTACTACAATAAAAACATCATCGATAACAACTAGCAAGCTCCTCTCTAGGAAGCTTTCCAGGGGCTGTCACTTTGAATCTGTTGGATTCCATCTGCGATTCTTAGTACATGGATAACTATAAGGGGTATAAATATTACCTTGACAGATTAATTGTTACCCCAGCGTCGATTCAAGAGTTTTTCCAGCTTGACTACGCTGAGATTGGTGCCATCAAACTCATCCACGGAGACGTGACGCTTAGGCTGACGAAGTGAATCTCCAGAGTTGTTCGACATGGGTAATTGAACTAGATTTTGGAAGAGATGTGGGTGAAGTGTTGGTGCTTGGTTCTTTATTGGCGATTTATAAATCTGTGTGATGGGCAAAAGAGTCCTACTGTCCGTAACGTGGGAGGCCAACCATATTTAACAAAGCTTTGGGCCAGTGAATTTAGTAAATTGCAGGTAGTCATTAACGATAATATGACTCCCGCTTTGTCAGCTGAGTGTGATAAAATGTAAACTGCATTCCTACAGGCACGTTATTCGTAGTCTGATGCAAACATAGCCCCCGTCATGGCGGCAATAGGCAGCATTCACTGTCAGCCATGCCTCTCATGGGCTATAAGCTAGGTGAATGGAAAGTGTAGCCTAAACAGTGAATTCTCAGGACTGGGTATATCTATCGCTCCAAGATTTAGGGGTAGATCGTGAAACTGTACACTACTCTTTCTGACATGTCACAACGTGCCTAATAGCCACCCAGTATAGCCGCCATCATGTCAGAAGACGTTTTTGTCCCATTTCCAGATCACGATTCAGAAGAGGCAAGTTGTATGATCCAATATTCAAGTCTTGAGCTGACACCTTCAACCAGTTGGACTATGATGCCAAGGTTCATCGCCGAGCCCTCTCAATCTACCCTTCAACTCCAGCCGCAGAATCTCTAGGACAGTCTGAGGAAACTGCCATAACAAATGCTACCACCAGAGTATCAGACTACGGCCGAGATTTACGACAGAGAAACGAAGCTGGTGAAACATCCTCTCCAGATACTAGGAACGACATTCTCGCCGGTCTTCAGAACGCGGACGACACCGACTCTATTTCTAGACCTGAAGCCATAAGAGATGAAGACCTGAAAGAACAGTCAAAAGTACCTATAAAGAACCTTCTCAACGCTGCGCTACTGCCAGACAAAGGCAATGTGGAGAAACGTTTCCTCCCAAACGGGGATATGAAGGCCATTTGCACTCGAGCCGCCGTGCACGATGAACTCCTCAACTATTTTGATGAACCCCTTGCACTCAAATACGCTGCGTACGTGTGTGATCTCCAAGCTCCCGCCCAAGAGATCTTCGCCATCTTAGTCTTGATCGACCAAGTCAAGTCAATCCCCAAATTCAAAGACGCGGGATTAGTTGATGTCGATCTACCACTAGGAGGAAGCGAAGGACAGAAAGAGCTCTGGTCTCGTCGCTCTAATGACAAGCGCCCCATTGAGACTTTTGTTTACCCAAGAGATGTCCAACTGATGCGAGAATTCTTCAGCAAGCAGTGGTGGGTGCATGTTCCGTTTTTTGACCGGGATCATGAGAACCACAAGACGAGAGATTACAAGCTGGACAGAGGAACTGTCATGCCTTGGATATTTGTCGATCAAGAAATTCAGAAAGGGGGATTTGGAACAGTCCAAAAGATCAAGATACATAAGGACCACCATTCTTTCGTAAGTTTGTATCACTTTGTTTGTTTACTCCCACTAACATCGATGCACAAGTCCCAATATGACGCATTTGCTCTCAAGACGATGCGTCAAAGTGATGATAAGCAGTAGTCTTTCCGACAAGAAATCGCCGCCTTTCGCAAAATGAGACCCGGGCCACATCTGATCGAGCTGTGCGCTACCTTCGAGATTGCTACCTACGAGATCGCTACAGGACAAAGCTTCAAGCTCCTCTTCCCATGGGCTGAAGGTGGAAGTCTAGAAGATATGATGAAAAGGACCAGAAAGGTCCTTTGTAATGCCTCTTAGCTAACGCCTAACCAATTTGTATGATGGATCGCGATCCAGTGTCGAGGCTTGGTTGAAGCCCTGGGGACAATCCATTACACTCGCATCGGGGCCTAAGCATGACGACGATGAGAACTTGGATCAGACAAGCGAGCAAGACTATGGTATTCACGGTGATATCAAGCCCGCAAACATCCTACACTTCACCCAGGAGAAACACCACCCTCTTGGAACTCTAAAAGTTGCAGACTTTGGTCTTATGAAGTTCCACACCCGAGCGTCTCGAACCAAAAGAAGCTCCCCAACAGCTCGCGCAGCGTCCCCAACTTACCGTTCACCTGAGCACGACATCGGCTATTTCAAGTCAAAGAAGGTTGATACTTGGGCTTTGGGCTGTGTCTTTTCAGAGCTACTGACTTGGGTTATCCTTCATCCTGGGGCATGTAAGGAATACCAGGTCAAGAGAAAGGAAGAGCTATCATACTCGGGTGCCAATCACACTAAGGCTCCTTGGCACGAGGATATCTTTTTCATCAAGCACATTGAATATAACATTCAAGGAAACTTGAGGGACGGTATTGACCGTATTGAAGCTAGGGTAAAATCGGTCAACCTCAGCTCTGATAGTCCCTTTTCAGAAACTCCTAGGCGTAAGACCAGTGTATCAAAGGTACGTCTCTCAATTAGAGAAGAGTCTTGAATCCGGAAACGCAACTAACATGTATCTAGTGGATTCAGAATCTCAAGCGAAAAGTGCGGCATGGGAAAGGGCCGACATTCTTGACAAAGTTTCTAGCTTTCATTAAGCGTGACATGTTGCATCCACAGAGAGTGTATAGAGCCGATTGCAAGAAGGCGTTGGGTTTTCTTGATAATCAGATCAAGAAAGGGAGGGAAAACAATCGGTACTATCATCTATGACTCAGGTACCCATTGATTTGACTATGGGGCTTGATCGAGGTATTAGATTAAATTAGGTCACTCTGGTGTCGTCTCAGAACCTGTATAGACTGCGTTTAGCAAGGATTTTATAGACATTAGATCACGATATGATATTTTTGCCTCCCTAAGAGTCCTATCTATTAATCTCTGTGTGACATATTTGTATCATCATAGACGCCTTCAGTGTTTGAATCATAAACTCCCTTTGATCTCTTTCATCTATTTGAAACCACGGATGAGCCAACATATCCTTTGCGCCTATCCGCTCGCTCGGCTCATACACAAAGATCTTGCTGATCAAGTCATTTAAGAGATCCACCTGCTGAGCCGAAATCTTGGGAAGCGTCTCAACCACCTTGACAGTCTCATCGTTGTAAATACTGAGACTGACGTTGTTTATGGTTATTGCAGTAGTCTTCCTAAACCAGTTTCTGTAGCATTCCGGGTATGGCCTCTTTTCCTCACGCCCCATTTCTAGTAAATGCCTTGACTCATAATCGTCGCAAAAGGGGCCTGGCGATGGTGAAGCTGACCGTCTGCCGTCGGCGTTACTCGGCTCGTCCCAGATTTTGCTTATCCACTCCCTTAACGAACATTCCTTGTCCAATCCCTCCAATGCACTTCCCTTGGTCTTGTCTGTCGTCGGCATTCCATCATAGTCAAACAATGGTTGTCCCCAAGACTTTGGCATGTCCCCGAGGTATTTAACGACGTATCGAATTAGACCTGCTGGGCAATTCACCTCAAATTCGTTATCAAACGGTGAGTGGCCTGACCTAACATGTAGTAAAACGCAAGCTAATGCCCAAACGTCGCTCGCCGGGCTGACTGGCTTTCCAACGGCTACCTCGGGGGCCAGGAACGCGTGCGGTATCCCAAGCATCTTCGCTGGGGGAGAAGATGTCAGAAAAGCCTGATCGAAGTCAAGCAAGCAAATATCGTCGAGCAGGATATTTTGGTCGGTCGACATAAAATTCAGATAGCCAACGATGTACACAGGTGCCTCTGCACCAAACATCTCGCCTGAACATGTCTTGAGTCTGTCAGTCCTCGGCGCACCGAAAAGATCATAGATGCCTTGGTCGTCGAGATGATCAAGATTGCGGATTCGGAAGGCGATATTACTCGGGGTAAGGTCTGAAAGAATTAGAGCTATTCTGAATAGTGGAAAGACTTTACTTACCTTCGTGGCAGATCCCGTGCGAGTGTAGCTTTGCGAATATATCTGCTATCTGTAAAGCAACATTACGAGCCAACCATGGACGTACCCGGCTGTACAAATAGTGAGATAACACGCGAAGAGATGGCCCACAAAAGGGAAGAACCAAGCATAAATGACGACCGTTGGGGCCATCGATATGAAAATAACGCTGGTAGACAACGAATCGATCGTCGTCGGACTCAGATATGATCTTGTGACACATAACCGCCTTTTCCTCGATATTGGGAGATTCTTCGGCAACAACAATCTTGAGAGCTACCCAACTGGAAAGCTGAGAACCGCGAGCAAGCCATACTGTAGAGAATCCGCCGGATCCAATCTTATGAACAATGCGATAGCGACCGTTGTCGTAAATATCACCAAGATGAACTGGGTGATAACCTCCTTTCCGATAGAACTCTACCTCTTCTGTCTCACCCACTTGCGGAAGTTCAAACCGAAAGTCAGAGACAACGGGCGCGTTATCGCTATCTTCACTTACTGGGGGATCCATCGTGAATTCGACTGAGGGGCCAGGAAGAGGTGAAAAGTCGACACTGGGAATGTGCGGCTTCACTGCTATTTAACCCACCTTGGGGCCATGCATGTTGGCTCAGCATGTTTGTGTTTGGGCAGATGCGGGGGCGCAAGTCAGCCGTATAACAAGGATTGTTCAGCATGGATGATTGCGAAAAGCAAGACAGTTGGAGTTATACCAATTAACCTAGCGACGTATACAGTAAGAGTCTATAGCTCCCTGTTCATAACTTCTTCTGTTCCTCTTTCTAAGCAGCATATTTATAAGAAATATTAATGACATTTCCAGCTTATTCCAACAGCCAGTTCTGGGTTTGGGGCGAGCTTGTACCTCGCCACACACCAAGGATCCTGATTTGCATGCACTTACCTAGAGCTACTGTATTTTTAAGATCTCAAAGATCCAATTTTGGCGGCAAATTAAGCCACAAACATCTAACAACGGCTGTGATACTATCCGTTAAGGTGTCTGGAGGTAGCTAAAGCACCGAGATTAGATCCTCGTCTGTTACTTCACAGTGAAAGGGCGACCCCCTTAGCAAGCTACTTACAGTCCGCAAAACAGTACTTTAGTCATCATGCTAGTAACGTATTATATGCAGCGTTAATTACGGAAGACTTATTAAATAGGATAATACCTTTAGGGATCAGCCGGCTAAACGTCAGAGAACCTTTCCCTATATAGTTATGCAAAAGAAGCTGTTATATTGATTTAATAATATATCTGTCTTCTTCTATCTCTAGCTTTTATCTAAGTTCCTTATTATAGCCCCTATTTTAGGCTTATCTCTAATTAGCTTATTTCCTTAGAGGCTTAAAGCCTCTGCTTTAAGCCTTTAGCATAAGGTGCCCTTTTTAACATACCCCCTTAGACCTACCTTATAGGGCCAGTTTAATCCCTAAGAAAAAGGCCTTATTATCTTAATAATAAGATTATTT
>JAATHB010000851.1:0-12068 GCA_014822075.1 Fusarium buharicum
CGCTAAAAGGGCAGTCTTAGCTCTTTTAATATTAAAAGAGACTAAGTTAAAAAAGGGGGAAATAGCCCCCCCCTATAAATAGCCCCCTTAAGCTAGTGTATTATTATAGAGATTTTATAACTTTCTTATTAGTTTACTTAATATTAGTACGTAATATCTTAAGCCTAATTAGGTATATAAGACCCTATTTTCTCCTATAGCTGCATTTCGGTATATTAGGCCTTAAAAAGGAAAATTAAGGCTCTATAGCTAATAAGGTAAATAGCTATAAAGAATAATAATCTAAACCTTAAATTTATTATAATTAAAGAGATTATAAAAGGAAAAAAAGAAGGAATTAAGGCCGCAGAACGGGGGTTTAAACCTACGGCCTTTACAGATATATATATTACGTATTAGTTAGACTCTTACGTATATAAGCCGATGTTAACCCGAGCCCCTTAGCCGGGTAAGGGGGTCTATAAATATAAAGCAATTTAAGCCAATTATATTAATGCACTAGCTTAGGGGGCTATTTACAGGGGGGGGCTATTTCCCCCTTCTTTAACTTAAGCTCTAACGGTATATAAGTCACGAGGCCGGGTAATCCCCGGGCCTTCGCCGACTAATCAGGGGGCAGGATCCTTACAATAAATGTTATTTTTTTTTTTATAAGTGGCTTTAAAGTATTTTTACCGCTTATTAAAAAGTTTTACCTAACGCAGTATATATGCTCGAAATAGCAGGCATCTTTATATTACGCTAGCGTTATTATGTAGCGCGCTAGTGCAATTTTATAAAGTAAAGCTCCTCCCCCTGAACGCGTACCCTGCTTAGCCTGCCTACTTTCTTCCACCCCCTTGTCACTTTTATCAAAAGAAACGGAGCTGCAGTTCACCTTTTTCTACCCAGGTGAAATTGTTAGCGCGCGATTCGTGGATTCACGCGTCTTGAAGCTCCCCAAGAGCAGAAAGCGCGAGTGCATTTATGAAATCAAAGACGGCATTCTCACTCACTCACTTACTCCTGCCTGCTGCTTTCTCTTTTCATCTTAATATCCTGCTTTAATTCATGAACTTCTTTCTTCCTTTTGCAATAATCAGATGACAAGCGCACAACCCACATCAAAAATTAGTCAACTCGCATCCTGGGACTTTAGAGAATCAAAAGAGAGCTAAGAGAAGCGCCAGGCTTTTGCGAGGCTTATTTCTGAAGAGTTTACCAAGTGGAATATGACAACACAAACTGCGTCGTCGCCTGCTGGCGTGCCGATGCAGAATGGCGCGAACAGCGCAAACCACTCGGCTCAAACACCAGTTCCTCTGCCAAGCTATGCTCCTTCACCACGATCAGCTTCAGCTTCATCTGTTCCAAACACGCAAATGCAGAGCGCTTCGCCAGCCCAGGCAACTCCTTTCGTCCCACCTCAACAACACCAATCGCCTCCGATGCAGCTAGGCGCCTTGAATCAAGCTGCTCCTCAGCAAGGAACACACCAAAGTCCGCAAATGCAGAATGGAAACATTAGGAACCAAACACCTCAGGTGCCTTCTCAGCAAGTCCCTACTCAAGCTCAGGGGATCATGTCACCACCGACAAACCAGCCGGCCCAAAGTGTTCAAAACTCTAACCATTACCAGGAGTTGATCGCGTTGATCGAAAAGGCACCCTCGTCAACTGTTCGCCAAGTTGTGCGAGACAAATGGGAAAAGGCACTTCTGGGCTCGCAATATCACCTTGCCTTTCTTGTAAGTTTCGATGCTGTCCCTCACACCCTTGTTTGAACAGCGTACTCGAGTTCATGCCTGGTCATATGAATCTCGTCATAATACTTATTGGCTATTTGCTCATCCTTGTTTTATCCTCGTGGCTAACATTTTTTTTTTTCGCTAGTTGAACGCTACCATGCACCAAGCATCTTCTGAGACTATTGCTAAGGCCGTCCAAGAGTTTGGTGCTAGGTTAGCTAAAGAATCAAAGCGAGAATTGTTGGGTCATCTCAATGGAGCTGACTTTGACGAGCTAGCAGAAATGATCCTCCCTCGTGTGAGTACTCAATTTCTAGATAAAGCGCTTGCTAGGCGCTTGGAGACAATTCCAGCAAGGCAACTCGTCAATGCACTGGCACGAGCTGAGCGCCTGGGCTATGACGTGCAGGATATCGTCGAAGAGCACAATGAGCGTGTTATTCCATCTCTGCACTCGCTTCCCGTGCAGCCTCAGACGCCTTCGGAAAATCAACAAAATCAACAACCTATGCGTGTTGTACAGTATTACCAGCCTCATTCCTCAACACCGATGTCGTATCCGGGAACGCCCCCGGCGTACCAGGCCCCTGAAATGCAGCGTCCCCCAGGTCCACGAGGGCTAGTTTGGTGTCGATGTGGTTGGCCTTGCGCTTCAAAAGCGGCTCTTGAATATGTAAGTTACGAGTTTGAACGCGCCCAAGAACTATTTTCTGATATGAAACAGCATGTCAAGAAGGGCGCTTGCCACAAGGTCCAGGAGACGGACAAAGCTGGTAGAGACATTTGTCTTTATTGCGGCTGCAGGTTCGGCAGTGGTGGTGGCCTACTCTATCACGAAAAGTCTGACGTCTGCGGAGTACACACTCGCGAAACTGGCGATCAGATGCGCGCAGTGATTAAAGCCTACCGCGCACAAGGACAGGGCTCTTCTGCTGTTGCGTCTGCGCCTCCACAACCATCCTACGCCCCTAGTACTCAGACGCAACCACCGTCAACTCAGTCGCGGGCAAGTTGGAATGTTGCAGCCCCGCCCCGGCAAACCAGCACACCGGGAGGACGTGATCCGTATGCACACCTCACTGCTCAGAGACAGGCGGAGTTTCACGAAGTCATGAAGAGAGCTGAAGAGAAGTATGGAAGCCTGATGAGAGAGGCTGCAAGCCTTGAAGAACCAGAGAAATCGAAGAGATTGGCGAGCCTCAAGAACTCGTACAATACCAAGCAAAGCACGACTCGCAAGAAATTCGGTATCCGTCTGCGTGAAAGGCGAACAAGAGAAGAGATCGAAGCTGAACAGGCTCGACTCTTTGGGACGCCTAGTGGGACACCTGGCGGAACACCTGGTCCTGATGACGAATCTCGCCCGAAGAAAAGGCCTCGGATGGATGTCGACGAACAGTCAGCGGCTTTTGGAGGGACAAATGGGAGTCAGGAGAGTCCTCGTAAGATGGTCGCTGTATCAGAGATGGGTGGATTGTCTGGATCGCAAGCAACCGCAGAGCTTACGGATCCAACGGCGTATTTAAACCCAGCTCAGCCACGATATGTACCGCAGAAGCCAACTAGCACAAGCACCCATCAGCCCAAGATGTTTGGATCTCCAAACCGTTCTAGAGTATCTATGGGAGCGAGTCATGATGATCCCATGTCAGTCGACGACGACGATGAGGATGAGCAGGATGAGGATGACTCAGATACGGACAGCGATAGTGACGGGGACATCCCAGCTACTGTATCCTAATATTGTGGGTTAACAAGCATCGGCATGGCGTTTGGGTTTTATGATTTGATACCCCCAGAGGTTGAACAACAAGAGCATGAAAGCATTTGGGATGGGTTTGGGCGTGCATGGGGGCGGAGTTGAAAGTTTAACATGTTGCTGGGCATTGGTGAACATGAACCAGGGTTATAGAGCAGGGCTGGTGATAAAAAGGTCAACAGTGAAACAGGTTGACAGAGAGAGAGAGGACAGGCGGGCCAAGGCCAAGCATCGCAACGATCACCTTTTTGGGAGTGGTGCCTGGCTCTGATCATTCGACTAGGTGCCTACTATTCATGCTATCTAGGCAGCTATACAGTTGTATTTGCCGCGTTAGGCACACAGATATCTAATAGATAGTTTGGACTCAAAAGAGCACTTATCTGCATGGCTATAAAGCAGGAGTTGTATTAATTAATAGTACTGGTGGCATGTGAACCCAGATATCGAGAGTGTGATGTACCTTGGACTTGGAGTATAGGTACTAAAGCAAATCAAGTTTTCAGTTATTAGGCGTTCTTTCTGAGGCCGTAAATGTCTCGTAATCTCCCAGAGGTTGCGCCAGAGACAGAGTTTGAGTATGGGCCCATAACTGCAGTCTGCCCGTCCCAAGAGAATTTACTTCCAAGTTTAGAATGGAAGTTGCGACAGGCGACAGGTGTTTCAGTTAGGTACAGTACAGAATCAGTCAGTAAGGTACCTTAAAGTAGGGGAAGAGGTAGGTGCGTAGGTATGTAGAGAGGCCGTGCCTTCCATAACCGTCCAACACCAGGGCAGGAAGGTAGACGGAAGGTTCCTCCCGTTTTAACTTTACTTGGTGGAAGCTCGTGTAGTACGTTTAGTGGATCTTGCACGGGCTTCAATTGTTTTGAGCCTTTCATCAGACTGCTGCAGCTTGAGCGACAAAGCCTTGTTTGAAACGGCCAAACTGCCTTTGTTCTAAAACTAAGCCTCTGGCCATTTATGGATCGTGATGGCGTGGGAATGCGCGTTGTGCCAGTCGGCTACTGACCCTCCTCAGGCGCTTCTCAAGGGAAACGGTTTCACACGACAATTGGCTTGGACTCCCGATACCCGAGGCGAATTGACGCAGGAACAAGAGATAAGCTCGTGAGATTACCCACGCGAAGACGCTGTAAATGGACGATCCATAGCCCGGGCCTGTTCTTCGAATAGCTACCGAAAGTCTTTCCTCTCTCTCATCGCTACCTCGGCCTCCAACTGGCTGACCAGGCGCCGGCGCGGGTCTATAGCCATGTGCTTCGACCTATGACAGCTTGCAGCGTGTGACGGGCGTTGATGCTGCTGCAAGGGCCCTTAAGCTGACTGGACGGACAGTCCGCACAAGGGCCCGTTTTGGATCCGGCCTCTTGAAACTATCAAGGGCCTGCGATCAATAGGCTTCTCTCATGACTGAGTCGCCACCAACAGCCTTTACAGGCCTACAACGCTAGAAGCCTACAAGGCTAGAACATCCCCTGACTGATCGCCTTGAAACCCGCTAGGGGCCGCCTTTGGCGTTACTGATGTACATGAATGGTGCTATGATTGGTCACGCGAGGAAGGGTCCCTGAAGGCCTAGTCGTCCTGCCAGGGGCTCAAGCGAGTTCTGTCTGAGGACGTCTCTTCCATCCCCAGATGGTTGATAATGCTACCATGAGCCACTCCTGGTGACGGCTTTTTCGTTTCGAATTATCCTCTTGGTTTATTTTGCTTTCAACTGGCTGGCCCAGCGCTCACGTTCTCTACCTCCAGACTGATTTAGTGTTATATTCGTTTCTACTTCCTCGCACCCTTCTTTTCTGTTTCCTCTTCGGTCTTGTCCTTCACTGAAACTCACAACACGCTCTTTTTCAAGCGTCTCAAAACATCTCTGCGACAACAATGGCTCCCATCTTGAGTCCTGCCAGCTTTGGCCGTTTCATGGATGACCACAATCCATTTCCCTCGAATTCTCAACAGAAGCCTGTCTCGTCGCTCTCGCCCTCGCTGCCTTCACCCGAACCAATGGCAACTGTACTCATCGGACCCAAGCAGCAGCGCTTCAAGGTCAACAAGCGACTGCTCTGCGCTACCTCCTCTTTCTTTGCTGAGCGTTTAGGCAACCCGTCCAGCTCGAGAACGATATCTCTATGGCTGCCCCGCGAATCAGCCTCCATGTTTGGTCTCTTTGTTGACTGGGTCCATCTCGGTCTTCGCTTCCGCCCACATCTTGACGAGGCCATTGCTAGTGCCTACGACGCCGGTTTAGAGGCCTCTCAAAATATCCACTGGTCTTTGATTCGCTTGCATCTCTTTGCTTCCCGTCTTGGCCTCTATCGCCTTCAGGATCTATCCATGGACGCTATTCAAGATCTATACCTCCGTTGTGATTGGGACGTCCCCTCAGGTCTTGTAATATTCCTCTACACGGAGTGCGAGGACCTCGCCGCCATCCGACTTCGACGCTGGGCTGTAGCCATGGTCGCATTCTCCTTCACTGGCGGTCCTCGTCTGACCTTTCACCCACAAGATTCTGCTACTTCGGAACCTACACGCTTCAGTGAACTGCTTGAACAACTCCCTGAGTTTGCGGCCGATTATGACATTCATATGGAGAAAATGCAACTCTCAGGACTCGATATCCGCTTCAAGAATCCGCAGCTACGCATCCCAGCTAACCGTCTCCGCAACGACGAGCGTGCTTTTGGCTTCCGACAATGTTCCTTTCACTCACATCGCTCAAGCGTCGGTGAGCGTCGGTGCCCTCACGAGTCCGGATCAACAAAACACCGTCGTGTTCGACCCTCAGTGACAAAAGAGCGAGGATCCCAGTCGACTGGTTTGACCGCACCAACCCGGAGGTATCGAGATATTGTGCCTAGACCACTGTTCTCCGATCCAACTGACGAGGATCTGGGAGAGAACGATGACGACGAGATTTCGAAGGCGATCAAGCACGTGAGATCCATCTCAAGTACACTCAAGACCTGACAAACATCCCCACATACAGTCATCACGGCAAGGGGTGGTTGACGATGAAACCTTGATCTACTTGATCGCCGTCATAGCCCCATCAGTCTCAAACGGGCCCGGTGCAACTTGAAGAATGATGTTTGAAACAGTTTCTATAAAGTCGAAACATTGTCAAGATGGACACCTGACTCTCGGTGTGCCCCCATGTAGACACCATTTTTGTTTGATCTCATAGAGTTCGAGACTGCTTTACCCTCATGTCTGCGACATGAGCCTGTCAGCCGACGATACTGGTTGTCACCAGTTTTTTCTTTTCTCTGTTATTTACAATCTACTATATTCCAGAGCTCTCCTGGCGGGAGCTTATGTACAAGCGAGGGGGAACCCCAAAGCAAAAGAATATTCTTTTGTAAATTAGTATTGCATGTATATTATGAGATCATGGCCAGCCAAGATATATAATAGAATACCATTGATACTTGAATATTCTTATCCTTTCAGGTCTTGTATGAGAGTTGCATTTATAGGTCCATATTCATGGGTCAGTCATTCATGAAAACGTAGGTAATAGGTAGTTTGACATCATTTAGATCATTGCTCGTTCTATGGACATTAAGTTCCATCATATCATGCGTCCAAGTGATACATCCTCGTAACAGTTGAACTTGGATACATCCATCACATCTCTCATCGTAAACATCGCTGAGAAAAGCCACATTTGTCTTTCTCGATTCCAAGCGTCCAAAAATAACACGGCAATTGCGAGGCTCTGTTTGGCCTGCGTGCTGTTCATTCCATTCATATCGTCATGAGCTGTTGAGAAAAGAAAAGTAGAAAAGACTTTCCCAGGTTTCAGGGAAATACCAAAAGAAAAGTGTCGAGAACTGCGAAGTCCTCCGTGAAGTGAAAGTCGAGCCAGAAAGGGCGTTTAAGCCAGAAACCCTCCAACGCGTGAATGGAGGGATTTTTAGCATATAATAAGGAAAGGTGAAGCAAAGTGTAGAAACCGAAAGCAACCGGGGAAATGAAGCTATCGTTGGATAGACTGCAGCCGTCTAAATGCATCGTGTAAATGGTGTGTGACATGGCTCCCAACAGTTCAACATGTGTGGGTTATCCATGGACTCGTAAAATTCATCGGCCGACATAAACCTTGGGTAAATGTACAAAGAAAAACACATGCGACTTCGTGCAGAATTAGAGTGGTGATTCAGATCGTCGGCGTGGCTGATCTCGGCGGCGAAAATCCTTAAGTCTCTCGTCGATATAAGCCAGTCGGCTTGCTAGCGGTGATCGTGTAAGCCTTCTGTTACTCTCGCTCGATTGTTGGACCGTAGCAAATGGTCGACGAGCAGCATCAGGGTCAGGGACGGTCCCATGTGATAGGCGGTTCGGGAACGAAAAGCTGGAGCCTCCAAGAGAAAAGGGCGAACCTAATCGAGGAGGCATCTCGCCGAATGGAGGAGCTAACGTTTGCTGCTGACCAACCGCAGGCTGTGAAGCTTCGAAAAGCTGTTGGATGTTCTTGCGGGGGACAAAGAGTTTCTCCGTCTCCTTGGGGTTTATCTCAGATTCGTCTTGGGGCGTCAAAAACTGGCCATTAGTAGCCGACAGGTCGACAAGTGAAGCCGGATCAACCCACAGATCCGAACCAAGACTAGGTCGCTTGATCTTGCGAGCCTCGAGCTGGTTGGATCGACGCTTCTGTGTGGATCGGCTGCGAGTAAGTCGGACCGGGGACATGAGGGCGCGGCGCGGGCCGCCCGTGTGAGTTTGTCTCTGCAGCTTAGGATCCACAACAAAGCTTGAAGGTAATGAGCTCGATGAGCTAGGGCCATAGCTCCGTGCGCCAAAGGGAGACGCAAGTTGAGTGGGCTCAGGTCCCAAGACAGGCTCCGAAGGCTCCAGGTTTGGAGGGGGCAGTGAGAGATCGTCTGATTGAAGCTCGGGTTGTGAGCTGGTGAGTTGAGCTAGGGGGCCTTGCAATTGCATGGAATCCGACGTGCTAACTGCTAATGATATGGCCATGTCCTGACCCGAAAAGACCGACGGGGATCGGCCAGGTATCGTACGGCGATTCCTATAACGAGCCGTAGACTTGGCAAATGGAGTAGGGCTAGGGGCCAGATGATCAGAACCACGCGCTTTTGATCTAACGCTCAATTTGCAAAGCTCCCGAAGTTGAGCCCGAGTAGCAGCGCATGTGTGAGGCCACTGAACATATGGACCAGCAGTTCCCTGGGTAGGGGTGATGCTGCCACTGCTAGGATTGATATTGGCCTGCCCCTTGGATCCTTTCCAACTCCTCTTGGCCTCTCGAGCAACGCGCAAGCAGACTCCATGCGGAGGAATGCCGGTCTTACCGACACGAAAAGGAGTGACCTTAGGGTCCTGCAGATACATCATGTAGGTGGACCATAAATGCTGGTTCATGGGTTTTGACCAGGGCGCCCTTCGTATTGTGTCCCTAGAAGCCCCTTTCTTAGACGGTTTCAAAGTCTTACTGTTATCGTCGACGGTTGAGAGATCATTCAAAAGATCTACGTGCTCATCTTCTGGGCTAATGCATTGGCTCAAGTCGTCTGAGCTGATAGAGAAGTAGCTTAACAAGGAGGTGCTCGTATGGGTCGAATGAGCAGTAGAAGGCCGACTAGACTCATAATCAGGGCTGGACTCGAGACTACTGAGAGTAGAGTCGATAGACCAGTTTGGATATTGTTTGGGAGTCAAAGCCGGTAACGCGCCAGGGGCGGGAGTCTTGGGAGGTGAAAACATGCGATCCGAGCCACCATGGGGTGTGAAGGGCATATCGTGCATATCGCTGAAATGCGAATTCTGGTATAACGTGTCGACCATTTCCTCGTCAAGCACGCGAGGCTCCTCGATACTAGGAATAGGGATATCGGCCGCGGCAACCGACGCAAGGAATTGCTCGGTAGGCGCATTTAGATTGGACGCATTCCTCCTTTTGACACGAAATCGCGGTCTTGGTGGTGACGGAGGTTGTCCTTCGCCATTCAGAGTAGGCTCGGGTGTCCTAGGTATATCGTCGCGACGAGCGCTTCTCGACCAAGAGGCCGCTAGAGATTGAAAGGGGGTCATGCCTAAAGACGAGGAACGCAATTGCGCTCGATAGTTGCGCAAAGCCTGAGCACTGGTATTTAAGTATCCGAGGGAGGTAGCGACAAGCGGGGCGATTCGAGCGCAAAGCGAGTCGATGCGAATGTTTCGGGATGCGACAGGAGTGTCTTAGATCTAGTCGAGGCGTTACACAACGAGTCGAGCGAGGCGGGTTGAATAGTTCTCGATAGGATTGTCGGCAACGTTGGTCGGGAGAAGCTTGAGCAGTCGCAACGCCAAGTACAAGTCGAAAGATAAAGCGCGACAGCGTGCGACCGATCGATTGATTGAGTTTATTTGTGCGCGTGTAGATCCTGTCCCAGGAAATGGGAGAAAACACAAGGAAATTCGGTGGTCCGGGTCGAGCGCGTGTTGGCCCAGGTCGTAATGTAAACAAGGAAAATATGTCTTAGGTGATAGTCGTAGTAGTAGTCGTCGTCGTCGTCGTTATGGTCGTCATCTGTATCAGTGATATTGGTGTCCTGTTGTTGTCGCCGCTGCGGGATTTGGAGATATTCCCGGTCGCAAGTAAACGACAGCGACTAGGCGGTCTATATTAAACGCGCCGTCGCAGTTGATAGTCCTGAGATGGACAGGCGGTAGACAGGCTGAGCTCGCGCGACCGACATACGGCGCAAAGCACAGAGGACAACGGGGGAGACGAAGACGTATTGAGCGCAAACGAGAGACTGGAATGGAGAGAAGGTGAAGGTGGGAAGAAGGGAAAGGCGACCGAGACGGTGTGGGTGTGGAGGGCGGGAAGTGTGCGCTATGTATGGGCGGGCAAGCCAAGTTGCTCAACGGGGAGGTGAGTGGAGAGCAGGGCCAGCCGGGAATGGACGGGCACGTACCTCGTTAGGTACCTTTTCTCAGCCAGAGAAGAGAGAAGCTGGAAGCACACTGGACAGGACCATGGGTGTGGGCCAGCAGCGAACAGCGGGTGGCGCGAACGCTGCAGTCCAAGTGTAGGTACCTGGCAGACGGGCTGTAGTCTGTAGAATGCTTGTTACTGTAGCTGAGTGTTGGCCGCTTGATGCAGGCCAGCTCCAAGGTCTGTTCCTAGCAAGGTGGAGGCAGAGAACAGGGCTTGTACCTAGACAGCCAGACCACGATGCTATGTGCTGTGCTGTGCTCTGTGAGCGTGTCTGTACCTCTACGGCTCTCACGAGCTTCTCAAGGTCCACTATCGACGTGCCCCCAACAGGCGAGCGAGCTAACGCAAGGCCCTTGTCGAAATCGACCCCGGCAGCGTCCGTGACAAGGAATAGCTCAAGCAGCGGTCAGTGGGCAATGAGGGCACGTTGTGCAAGCTTGAGCAAGGGCCCTGGGCAACAAGTGCGGTCGTGATAGGTCTGATTAGGAGGTTGATGATCCTAAAGGTGATCGAGACCAGGTGATGGAATGGAGACGAGAAGACAGCCGAATGAGACCCTGTGTACCTTGCCGCGTAGAGGCTACAGTAAAATCTACGTAGGTGTGATATCTCTTGCTCGAGCTGAGGATGGATTTTGTTTGGTCAATGTATAAGCCTCCCTCCTTATTGTTGCGAGCTTATTGAAGCAGCAAGTGGTATGCATCCAATGTATGTGCGGTTGGTATTCAAGTACTCTTTACCGCGTCTCTATTCCTTTTGATTCAGTGGCGGTCAACCCCAGGCGGCCGGCCGTTGGTATTGACTTAGACTTATTCGGGACCTCGCATGAATAGATGCTGCGTATGGCCAGCTTTTTGGGTGCTTTAGGTGCTTTGGGTGCTTTGGGTGCTTTGGGTGCTTTGGGTGCGGCTGCAGGTAGGCAGATGTAAATAATGACCGAATGTTACACATGGAATAATTAAATGCAAAGTTTTTGTATGAAACATTTGGACTCTGAACTCTCAAGTTCAAGGTGATTGATTGATGACGACCTCGAACCCCAAGGCTAGAAGAGACGCGATCAACTCCTGTTTGTTTGTTGTGATCCGGGACAGTCTGAGACACCAGTAGTAGCCTGGCTCTTCCACCAGCTTCGAGTCCCGCCAAACACAGACACTGTCCTCGTTGGCCAACTTGATCTTGGGTACCACTTATTGGTAACCTAACCGCACTCAGCAGCTTGAGGTGCATCTGCGGAAATCGAGTTGGACGATGGGAAGTGAATTGCTTGGTTCAGAGCAAAGGACGAGAGCAAATGTGTTGAGAGCTAAGAGGTAGCAGCATGATGTGACGATCCAACGAGAAGTCGTCGCGCGTTTGTCATCCAGACAAGATTCAACGCCAGCACGTTTCTTCTACCTTGTACCCCTGCCGAAGCCCCAAGCCAAATCTGCACGTTGGCGGCAAGGAAGAGAGGTAGAGAGGGAGGGAGAGGGATACACCGCAGCGTAACCGTCGCTCGCCCGCCCGTCCGCACTCGCATGCATTCACACTGACACGGAAATGGAAATGGAAATGTATGTAAAAGGCAATTTGTTTGTTTGTTTGAATAAGGTGTAGGTGTAATAATATTGTGGATGTGGATGTGGATGTG
>JAATHB010000854.1:0-10638 GCA_014822075.1 Fusarium buharicum
CCTGAATGGCGGGGGTCATGACCGGAGCTCGGGAGAAGAGTGAGGCGGGGGTCGGAGCTGGAGTGACTGGGGGAAGATGAGGCATGTAAGGGCTTGGGGCTGAAGTAGGAGATGGGAAGGGGACTTTTAATAAGACGTGCTGGCCACGAGGTTATGTGTTCAGAGTTTGAGTGTTAAGATTTGATTGTGGTAAATCTTGAAGCCGGAACGGAACAGTATGGAATGGAGGGGTAAGATGGAAGATGAGGCTAGGACAGGAGGCTTGGTTCAAGGGATGAAAACGGCACTATGAAGGGATCATAGAGAAAAGGTCATGAGTCTATCAAGAGTGCTAAGGTTGCGAAAAGAGCAAGGGATAGCTTGTGCGTGTCAACTGTTAATAGGATCAATGAAATAAGTTCAGGTAGAGAGACGTTATAGCGCCCCGCAAGCGGGGAGCCCAATGTACCTTACAGCAGGCGCTGCTCAGCTAGTTCTCCGGGGCAACTGCGGCAACCAGGTTTCTCCCACACCCATCAACAGCCCAAAAGATAATAAGCCCAATCCAAATTAGTACCACAACAACAACAATAACAACAAAAAGAGCTCTCCCACACAGCTCAATGCGCACCGTTACCAGTGCCGTTCTTCTGTTTCGCTTCGTCGCCCACGAACTGTCTTGCAATTAAGCTCACAGGTATGTACATATGCGCCCTCAAGCGAGCTTACCCCCTTGTTTAATTTCCCAGCAACACCACGCATGGCGCATCGTAATGATGATAAATGACATCCCAGGAGAGGGGGGAGACGATGACTGTATCTTTATCCCACTTCGCGTCGCGTGCACGTCTCATCTTGGCCCCTCCATTTACTGCATCTTCATCATGATAACCATTGCTCACGACTAATGCCGCCCTGCTCTCTAGATTCGTCATTTACAAGCTCATGGCCGACACAAAAATTACCGACCAGCAGGTCGCCGACCTTGCGACAATCCTCCGTGGCGATGGAACTCTGGACTCAAAGGTCCAATATGTCACAATCATCAAGTCTGGCATCAAACAACACAATGTCCCCGAGACGAGCGTTCCGCAGCTCTTTGACGGCTTGCGCAATGCCACTACTTCACAGCACGCAGCTCTGGTGAATGCCGGCTTCACTGCGCTCAACCATCTCCTCACACGCCTCTCTCGTCAGGATCCAAAACTTTTATCCAAAGAGGCAGCCCGGACCCTGCCTCTTGTTGTAGATAAGCTCGGTGACCAGAAAGACAAGTTTCGATCTCTTGCTTCGCACTCTCTGGTTACTTTATTCGCCGTCGCGCCCGCCGATGTAGAACGGTTTGTTCGGAATACAGCTATGGGAGGAAAGAACCCCAGAGCTAAAGAGAGCGCAATGCATTGGCTGTTGCAGGTGAGTAGACTTATTCGAAGCAATTATCCCCCATGCTAATGGCGTACAGATGCACAAAGAAAATGGAATGCCTTTTCGAGGTTACGTCCCACAACTCATGGAGTTACTCGAGGACGCCGATGGCATGGTACGAGATGCTGCCAAAAACACCGTCATTGAGCTTTTTCGAACTGCGCCCAACGCCGCCAAGTCCGATCTCAAGCGACAACTGAAGAACTTCAAGGTTCGACCTGCTATTGAGCAGGCTATCGTCAAGGAACTCGCCCCGACATCTGATCGCCCCAAGACCCCTGCTGCCGAACCCGCGCCGGCACCTCGCCCTGCTCTGTCCGCCAGCGTCTCCTCCGTAGCCGATCGCCCTGTTACCCCAGGTATCGAGACAAAACCCGAGCCTCTCGAGCCCATGTACGTCAACACGAACCGAGAACTGGACGATATCTTTAAGGAAATGGCGTGGTTCTTCGAGGGCAAGGAGACGGAACAAAACTGGTTGAAGCGAGAGGATGCCATCGGAAAACTCCGAAGACTCAACGTGGGTAACGCCGCAACTGACTTCCCTGATACCTTTCTTGCTGGGCTTAGGAGCATGTTGGATGGCATCATCAAGACAGTGACCTCTTTGAGAACTAGTCTGTGCAAAGAGGGATGTGGTTTGGTCCAGGAGATCGCAAACACCTTTGGTCCCGCAATGGATCCCATGGTCGAGTTACTCATGCAGACTTTTGTCAAGCTTTCCGCGGGCACAAAGAAGATCAGCTCGCAGCTTGCAAATGTGACGGTGGATACAATTCTGAGCCAGGTTTCGTACACTCCTCGCTTGATGCAGCACATCTGGATCGCTTGCCAGGATAAAAACGTTGCGCCAAGAACATACGCTACGGGTTGGCTCAAGACTATCATAAAGAAGGAGGCCCAGCACAAGAACCATGTCGAGCACACCGGTGGTGTCGATCTGATTGAGAAATGCCTCAAAAAGGGCTTGGGCGATGCCAACCCTGCTGTGAGAGAAAAGACGCGATCAACATTCTGGGCTTTCTGGGGAGTATGGCCCGCAAGAGCAGAGGCGTAAGTTGACTGGGTGTTTCTTCATCATTTGGTTTGGCTAACAGGAAATAGAATCATGGCCGACCTAGATGGTACAGCCCAGAAGCTCCTCAACAAGGACCCCAGCAACCCGAACTCACCTAAGAGGGGCGAACCGACGACAGCAGCGCGTCCCGGCTTGGGACTATCAAAGAGCACCATGGGCACCAGCAAGCCTAGTATTCGAGAGACAATGATGGCGCAACGAAAGGCGAACGCAGCAAAGAACCTCCCGGCTAGGCCTGGATCTGCCATGGCTCATCTTTCGCCTGTAAAGACAACCACGACCAGCACATCAACCAAGTCTTCAGGCACTCGATCCCGGCCAGAAGCGGGCGGCATGTCAGGAGCTCCAATGCGGCCAACAAGGAAACGGCCGGAAATGGCGGCACGTCCTGCGACGGCT
Organism: Fusarium buharicum; assembly: GCA_014822075.1. Lineage (NCBI taxonomy): Eukaryota > Fungi > Ascomycota > Sordariomycetes > Hypocreales > Nectriaceae > Fusarium > Fusarium buharicum. The sequence goes on from JAATHB010000854.1 coordinate 2,882, forward strand.
GGCCCCTATTCCGTCCGTGATATGGAACCCGGGAGCCCTGAGAGCATCAAGTCCAAAGCTGTAACACCCAAACCCCGAGAGACTACACCTAAGAGGACTGGTCCTCGGACACGGCCCGGTCATGCGTCGCGTGCTAGTGAATCTAGCCTGCCATCGCCTACAAAGTCGGCTACGAAACCAGCTCCTTCGCCTCGTGCGAGTCCCACAAAGTTGAGGCAATCACAGACGTCTATGTTGCCAATGAGCAGCCCTTCGCGGGCGAATGAGGATTTCACTCTCGTGGTGCCAAATATGGCGAATCTAAAGGCTGCACAAAGGCCTACACCTGAGCCTCAGAGAGCGGTCCCAGGGTCTCAAGAAGCTCCAGAAGAATTGGTTACTCCTGTGCTAGAGAATGCGCCAGAGATCGTGCCGGAGGCTGAGTCAGAGACGGCGCCTGAACCTGTGGTTGAGACCGTCGTTGAGCCTTTGGCCGAGCCTGTGGCCGAGCCCGAAGAGGAGGCTGCCAAACCCGTTGTTGTTGAGCCTGTAGTTGAGCCCACATCCGAACCAGCAGAACCTATGCAGGTAGACCCCGCCTCAGGAACTTCTGCTACAACTCTGAAGGTGTACGAAGACCCCTTTACTGATGACCAGGCGAGTCCAAAGCCGACTTTCAATGTCCCTGTGCTGGAAGATAAGCCTGTCAACGCTGATGCGGGTAACGTACCCAATGTCCATGATCAATCTCCTGTGACACAAGACGTAGAATCAGCCGATAGGACAAGACAGAACTCGCGGCTGCTGGATAGTGGTATCACCAGGATCAAGGCAAAAACTCTGGACGTGCATGGCTTCCGGAAATTGCAATCTCTGCTGCGTGATAGCAAGGGAATCTTTACTGACGACAAGTTTGAGGCCCTCTTGATCGGTCTTTTCCAATATCTCGAAGACCCTTTACTTGACGTCAACACGGAGAAGGCCCAAGATATCAAGGCTCAGGCCCTGGCCACAATCAGACTGCTTCTCCGAAAAGAACGTGACAATTTCCAGCCTCATGTGTCTAGGGGGCTTGAATCACTCCTTGAGACGCGCAGCGCCTATGATATCCGTGCGCATATTGTTAGTGGCGTCGAGGTTTTGGCTGATGAGCTCGTCACCATTGGCGATGGCTCTGAGATTGTTGTTGTTCTTACAAAACGACTTGAAGGTGTTGATGGCATTGCTACCGAGGGTAGTCGCATGCTCAGTACCGGAATGCACGTATTGCGGACCATGCTCGACAAAAGACCCAACTTTGTGCCTACTGATACTGAGCTTGGTAAACTGGCTGCTTTGGCTGGCCGATGTCTCGTGTCTACAGATTCGGGCGTACGCATGGATGCCGTTCAGCTCTGTGTTGCGCTGCACTCACGTGTAGGCGAGGAGGCATTCTGGGACGCCCTCAAGGATGTCCAGGATGATCCCAAGAGTTTGATCACTTACTATATCGTCAAGAGACAGCGAGAACAGGCCCCTGGCATTACCGCTTAAGTCAAATAGGAGGTCAAAGAGCCATCATCAAGTGGAGTTGAGGAGGGCCGGATATTTATCAGGTTGGCGTTGGATGCCGGAGTTTGATTAAGGGAGACTTGGAATCATGGGATCGTATTTATTAAAAGCAGCACCGAGTCACAAAAAGGTCTCGATTTTTACTTCGATGATGCACTGGCGGCAAAAAAAAAAACGAGTTTTGGTTTTGCATTTTTGAGTTGAGGCTATTGAATAGTTGCGCTGCTGATAAGTCCCCTCGCGTTGCATGTTTGTACACTTAGCTCTTGTAATTGGACGTTTTATTTAAGATATTGATATTGGCTTAGTCTTCGTTCTTTTTACTATTGTCTCTCTTGGTAGCATGCGTGCTTGTGAGATGCCATCATGGACTTTAACTATAGCGATGTCGATTCCAGAATTTCGTCACAGCTCTTGCAGAATCTTGTCACAGCAGTTCCATAATTTGGTCACTCCTTCCGTTGCACATATCTGTTCTCTGTAACATCTATCCTGGCATTTCTTCATATTGTTAACTGATCCAAAGGTCCGACATGGGATAATCGTTCATCGCTTATAAACATTATGAAATTTGACTTCCTCCCCCGAAGCAAGCTTCAAATCATACCCACATCACATCCCAACACCTTCACACGAGGAAACCAGCCTCATCAAGAGTTGTAGATACCTAGGCATCTAGTAGCGGACGTCAAAAGGGAAACAAACAAACCCACTAAGGCATAGAAAAACCAATCGAAGCCGTATCATGAACGTACAGGTACAACACAACACAGGACGACAAACCCATTCCTAACCGCTGGGAAGGATCACATTTCAAGAGGCATAAAAATGAAAGACATGAGCAGATAAAGAAACAGCTTTTCATCATGGATGCCAAAAATGTTAACATCATGGTTGATCGAAAGAGAACAAAGCCATATAAGGTGTTGTAACAAATGATCCTCATCACAAAGGCCTCCCAAAAGTAAAAAACTCGCGTTAACGAGAGGTGAAAGAAACAGATGCAACGAATACTCTCTTAGCAGTATAGAGAGCATTCCCAGACACAGAGCCCCCCAACAAGTTAACCAATACTCCCCGTTCCCTCTTAAAGCCCACCAACGTCAACACAATAGAGAATTTCATAGCCTAGCTAGCCATCGAGCAAGCATGAGAGAAAAACAGAATCGGATATCATTAAATGTCCTGGCACAAAAACGCCCTGCGCGTTGGATGACACATGCAAGCAAACCCGCGCGGACGCTTCAAAATCCAACAATGCCCAAGTAATTTTTCATGACAAGATCGCGTCTTTGAGTGTAGCCCAACAATCCATGACTGGGAATAATGCAATGTTCATAAGTCCTTTTCATGCAGAAATATCGGGCTTGTTAAGCGTCCTCAAAGATGGTGTGACTGTTCTCGATAACGAATTGAATCGCAAGGTTCTTCGCGTGCATGTCTGTCATCTCGCGCTCAAGGCTTGTGTCACGCATAATCGTAGGAGCGAACACGACAGCCAAGTTTTTGGGAGACATCTAATAGAATTGTTAGTGGATGAGGACATCTCAGATAGCAATAAATGTAACATACCAGGTTCTCAGGTTCGCGTTGAGCAACGCGTGCCAGATGGAACATAAGGAACTCGAGACAATCACGATGCCGTTGGGGCATCGATGCAAACGTCTTATGTAGGTGATCGCTGCGTTCCGCTTCATCAACAATAGCTATCAGGTGTTAGTAAGTTTTCATCTCACCAAAGGTAGGGGGTTAATCTCACCATTCGACTCCAGAACACGCTCGTAAACGTCAAACGTAAGTAGAGGAATCGGAAGCTTGCGGAAGTACTGCTTCAGCACGCTGGTGACAGCAGTGATGTCCAGGTCAGGGTCCGAGATATCAAAGTTTTCGTCCTTACTGAAGCCATCTTTGATCATGTTGACTTGCGAGTTTCCACCAGTCTTTCGGTAAATGCCTTCCTGATCCATGCCCCTTAATTCCACTTCTTCAATACACCTTGTCACCACACTGGGTATCTGTCGACGTTCATAGTCGGCTCGCTCTGTAAGATCAGACCCAAAAAGGACGTTCGCAGGCTCAGCTGGAACAATATTGTTGACAGTACCAGCAGAGCCAGACTTGGGCACGGCAGCCTTCTTGCCAAAGAACCCAAAGCCTTGGCGCTCACGTTCTCGCTCATCCTGCTTCTTACTCTGAGCCCCGGCTGCGTTGTACTTCTCGTGCGCGTTGACACCATTGGAAGGAGGCCCGGCTGGCGCCTCAACTTGAGCCACAGTCATGTTGTAAGGCATGCCAATGTTCTCCCCATTAAGTGAACCTTGCTGCTGCATTCTCTCACGATCGTTTTGGAAGGCAACGACAGCCCTGTTGACACCCTTGGCAACACCCTGAGCCAATCCCTTGGATCCCTTCTTCCAGTTGAACTTCTTGGCCTGGCCCTTTCTAACCTGAACCACAGTTGGCCCGACTTCTACAATAGGCTCCTCGTCGGCAGGGACCAAGGTGACACCCGTCGACAAGCTGGCAGAGTCAAGGTTCAAAGATGAGTTGTTGAGACCCTTGCCCGAACCGTAAATACCCAGACCGCCAGGAGACTTGATATCTCCTCCAATCTGCGACTTGAAGCGTTCCTGGATCTGATGTGTCAGATCGTTGTTCATATCAGCGAGCTGGGCGTTCTTGGATGATAGTTGCTCAAATTCGAGGAGAGCACGATCTCGATCCGCAATGGCTTGGTCCTTCTCTTCAAACAGCTGATCTCTCTCTTCATGCAGCTGCTCGATCGCAGCAGACATGGACTGCTTGACCTTGTCAAGCTTCTGAACGAACTCTTTGATCGCAGAATCTTCCAGATCCCGGGGGTCGACAGGTGTCTTGGTTTCCTTGGCTCGTTCGACGTATCCGGCCAAGACTTCCAACTGTCGAATCATAATCTCAGTCTGTGTGTCAAGAACAGAAACCGTCTTTCGCTTTTCCACCAACTTCTTGTTGAGGCTCTTGAGGTCTTTCTCGGTCGTGAATTGCCTCTCCAGTTCCGCGACTCGCTGCTCTGAGTTTCGGAGTTGTCGTTTGAGGAACGCTGGGTCATCTGCTGTAGTAAGGGACATGGGGCTGCTGATGTCCTGAGCATGGTAGTCTTCAGCAACTGGTGTCCTGGGCCAGCGAGGTGACGTTGTTGTCCTTGTGGTTTCGCTGATGCTCCTGGTATGGCCAACTCTCGACGCCATCTGACCTGGCGACTCTACGCTGTTGGTACGACCATGTCTGACAGCGTTGGAAACTCGACGGAGGATAGAGGTGGAACCTTCATCAGTGCCCAAGATACGCGCCATGTCCTCGTCCATGCTAAAGTCCCCACCGCTGCTCCATCTAGGCAGCTTCGGCGAGACCTTAGGGGAGCTGCCATCATCCTTGTTGGCCGACTCCTTACCAGTGGGATGGCCCTTGGTGTTTTGGCCAGCAGGAGGCGCAGGAGCTGAACGTGGTTGCATGTAGGTATCGGTCTTCTTTTGTTCAGAAATGCTTCGAGATTGTGTTTGGCGAGTCGGTGTAGGATCTTCAGAGGCATTCTGTTGTCTGTTGTTGCCGTTGGCTAATCTCATTGTCAGTGTCTGCCAGCTGTCTGTGGGGACCCGGACGGGTTCTTACCATTTCTTGCAGAATTTGTAGGAACTTCCTTTCTAGGAAGAGGCTTCGCGTTCTCTGGTCTCGAGGATGTTCTAGATGAAGAGTCCATCGAGGCACGGAGCTCTTCCTCATCCAAATATCTCGACTCCTGTGATGAACGGGAGGCGGGTGTAGTAGCGTTACTATCGGACTGTGGCAGACCACCATGGCCACTCTTACTTGGTGGCCCGTTGCTGGTTCTTGCGGAATTCGTCTCTGCGGGTATGCTCGAGGATTGCGAGCTACTCCTTGATAGCAGCTTCTTGCTTTTGGGAGCCTCTTGTAACTTGAAATCTTCAGTTGTCTGACGGCGAGCGCTTGTTTTCTGCGCCTTGTCGTCAATGGCGGGCGACGGCCTGTTTGAATCGGTTCGCGAGGACTTGGAGTGCTTTCGATCAGGAAGTTTTGGTGGGTTATCGTGCTCTGAAGCAGACGCCTGGCGGCCCTTCTCCTGGAAAGCAATATGAGGAGTTGAATGATGGGACTCGCTTCGCTTCTCAGATGCGGGCTTCGGGACGCTGAAGTAGTCCTTGTCTTTAGATTTGTTCACGTCTGTCAGATTCTCAGAAGTTGATTTTGGAGTTGGGTGCGGGCTGGGATCCAGGGCGACGGAGATGAGGAAGCTGTCGGCTTCGTTGTTGTCGTTTCGCGACATCATGGTCGAGTTGCGATTACTTCGATAAGTGGTAGAGGGCAAATTTAAACCGTCGGGCTTCCTCTCGGGAGAACGGGCTGGCCTGGAGCTGCTCCGTGACGAAGACTCATTCCGGCCATGAGCGGTTCGAGGTCGTGGCGAGAGCTCGGTAGCAGTATCTGAATCAGGGTCGACCCTATCATTCGAAAAAGCGTTGGGAGGTATAGCATTGGCGGGAAGGGCGGGCAACGATTTCTCAGTGATCATAGGCGAGTGTTCTTTTTCTCTCGCTTTCGCTGCTGCTGCTGCTTTTGATTTCTTCCGACGTCTGGCCATCAGTGTCTCGTGGCACCCCATGCAGAATATGCCTTGTGAAGTTCGGGCATATCGGAGGTTCTCGATCTTGCGTTTGCAGTTGCGACAACGGAAACATGTAGCACAAAACGCTTGCTCCCCAGTAAGAATAGCTAGGTCTTCAATCTTATTGCCGCAGGCGCTGCAGCTATATGTACAGTTGTTGCAAATCAGAGATCCATCTCCAAGGAGAAGGAGATTCGCATCGGAGTCGAGAAGGGTATTGCAGGTGTTACAACGAAAGCAGTCCAGATGCCATCGGTTACCGGCTGTCAGAATGGTCAGCTTAACAATACAACATGGCGGTATGCAATCCGCAGCTCTTGCGGTGAGGTGTTGGGTGATAGTCTTGGACCGCCAAAGCAGATTGCGCAAGCCTAACTAATCCCTGAGTCGAAACGTACCCAACTCGAAGGCCTTGCCTTCCTCAAGAATCTTCACGACAGCCAGTTAGCAGACAGCTTCTAGATACCCCGTAGGCTAAGTGAGATCCCATACCTCTCCACAACCCTTACATGGGAAGACGTCGTCGGTGTCATTGTCCATCCCAGGACTCTCCAAGTAGTCTTCCACGATACTGGCCATGGTGGGCACTCGTGTTAGAGGAAGAGGTAAGGGTGAATTTGGTGTTCAAAACGAAGCGATCGGGATCTGATACCGAGGGTAAAGGCGGCATTCATAAACGGGTGTGTTACAGCCCAATGTAGCAAGCGGGACAAGGCAGCTAAAGAGCAGGCGTCATGGACGAGGTCGTAGCGAACAACGATGGAATCGGATCGAGGACGGTGGAGATTCGGCGCGAGGAGGATGTCGTTGGGACAGTCGGCGGATGTTGGAGTCGGACGGAGTAGCAATATTTGTTGATAGCTGTTGCACGGTAGTGCCCCTACCGACTGTGAGGGAGACTGACAGGAACTTGGGAAGAGTTCAAGTCAGGAAGCAGTGGACAGCTCAGTAGAGTCCAGGGCAAGCCAGCAAGCAAGCAGCCCGACCGAGCCAGGGGGCGTGGGCGTGTGGAGGGTTTGATGAGGACAAGGACCCAGGCCAGGAAACGGACAAGGGGTTCTCTAACGATGGATTCGCTAGAGGGCCCTCGGGTCAATTTGGAGATGAAAGTTGTTGGCAATGGAAGCGATTGTGTCTCTGCGAGAGAGGACGTATCCCAAGGCAGGCAATGGGCGATGTGATGGATGCAACGTCAAGTCGACAGATGAGCCATGCGTAGAACGGACGATATACTAGACTGTAGCAGAAGGGATGAAATAGAGCCAAGTTGAGTCCCCCGACACAATTGGAGGCAAGAGAAAAAAAGAGAGGATTGGATCCGATCTGGATGTGTCGTGGTTCTGGTTCACCGAGGGGGAGAGGCGGGAGGAATGAATGGACACTTCCAAGGGGATCCGAATGGGGATGGGATGAACAGCCAGCCCAGGGCAAGACACTTGCTCAGTGGACCTTAAGGGGGGGGGGAGGAGCCCAGATCACCCACTAAGCCTGGGACACAGTGGGAGGGGTTCCAACTTTCAAGGGGACCAACGCGCTAAACGGCCCCTAACCCGTTCCAGGTCTGGGC
>JAATHB010000855.1:0-10505 GCA_014822075.1 Fusarium buharicum
ATATAGTATATATAGTAAGACTAGGTATAATATAAGAACCTATTAAGAGGGAATTAAGGCTTTTAGTAATAAATATAGTAATTAATTTTAATTAATTAGATAGTTTATTATATTTTTATTATAATTTATCTTTAAAAGGTTAAGATTTTTATACTGCTTGCTTATTTATACTGCTTGCTTATTATATATGTTAGCTTATTTTAAACCTTAAATATAAGTTATTAAAATCTTAGCTATTTTAAGTTTAATTTAAATTATTACGAATTATTTAAAAAACTGCCTTTAAGGTGAATAGTAGGGTGTCTTGCGCACTTATCTGTCTCGCGCGCTTATCATATACGTTATACAATACTAGACTGATTATTCATTTAGATTACCCCGCGTGTATATGTCAGCAGCAGGACGTTTTAATCCGTAATATCTCGATGGTCTTGATATAAGAACACGCTCCCAACACAAACCCAACTCAACCATTACCAAGAATCAGAACATATCATATAAACCTCGTCCAACTCAATCTCTTATCCTTACAGAAGTTCTATAGAGCATCACAAACATGTCTCAACCAACTCAGCGTCAAGCCTGGCGTCGAACAGACGACTACACAAAAGCCACTCCCAAAGTGCAGCTCATCACCGAAGACCTCCCTCTCCCTCTTCACCCCACAGCCGTCCTCATAAAGGTCCACGCTGTAGCTCTCAACTACCGCGATGCCAATATCGCCAACGGCGGCAATCCCTGGCCTGTCATTCCCAACGGTGTCCCCGGCAACGACGCCGCCGGCGAGATTGTCTCTGTCGGAAATAGAGTCTCACTCGTCGCCGTGGGCGATCGTGTTGCTCCTATTACTGATTCGCAGTATGTGACTGCTCGTTCAACAGGGAGGTCTTGGCTTGCAGCCAACGAGGATGGTATTTTGGCAACGTATATCGTATTTGATGAAAAGTTGATTACAAAGTTGCCTGAGCACCTCGACTGGATTCAGGCTTCTATTATCCCTTGCGCTGGTACTACCGCCTGGTCTGCTCTGAAAGGTGCTACCATCGGTCAGACTGTTCTTATTCAAGGTAAGTTTCTCTCGTAATTCAGCAGAAGTGGTTCTAACAAGTCTTAGGCACTGGTGGCGTCTCGACCTTTGCTCTCAAACTTGCCCGCGCTTCTGGTCTCAGAGTAATCCTAACCTCATCAAGCGACGAGAAACTTGAGCAAATCAAGAAGCAATTCGGAAAGCCAGAGATCCAGACTGTCAACTACAAAACCCACCCGGAATGGCACAAAGAGGTCCTTCGTCTCACAAACGGCATCGGTGTCGACCTGGTCGTTGAGAACGGGGGTAGTAGCTCACTCGTCCGCTCCATGGAATGCACTCGACGCGGCGGTATCGTCAGCCAGGTCGGATATCTGGGTGGTCCCAAGCCCGAGCACCTCAAGGAGTTTGTCGCTACTATCATCGACCGGCGACTAAATGTTCGTGGCATCAACGCTGGTTCCAAAGATGATCAGGATGAGCTCATGGCTGCTATCTCGGCGACGCAGATGACTTTTGAGGACATTCTTGACTCCACTTGGTCTTTTGATAAGGCCGAGGAGGCGATTGAATTTGTTTGGCAGGGGAAGCAGGTTGGAAAGGTGGTTATCAAGGTGGATGATTAGGGAGGTGCTTAGAGAGGAGTTCAGATTGTAAAATAAAAGCTGCTGGAGATGTGCAAATAGCGTTGAATGGGAGTAAAGGTATTTTTCATAGTCAATTAGATAGTTTAAAATACTGACTAGAAAGTGTTCCAGACTTCGATGATCATTCAGGAGTGTCGAGCGTGGTATCACTTATGCGATTCGATGATAGCTGAGAGAAAAGAACCCCTGAAGCACACACGCAAGTACTGTCCAAGAAGACTGCGATCATACAATCTATTCGTACACATTCCAATATCAGAAATACAAACTCCCTGCGCTTCCTCTCTATCCGTCAACCACCAACCTAGGTATAGCCATCCTCAAATCTTAGCCATCCACCCCGTTCGAGTTCTACGCATCCTCCTCGTCTTCGCCGCAATCAAAAACACAGCACCCAACGCCAAAATCGTTCCCGCAAACGCCTGCGCACCCTTATATCCTCCCTCGCGATCAATAATCGCACCCGCAATCGGCGGCCCCGTCAATGTTGCAAAGCTCGCAATCGTAAACGCCATTCCCATGCGCACGCCAATCTTGCTCAGATCCTCGGTTAGCAGCGACACGCCTGTTGGGAAAAGGCTCTGAATAGCTGCTGCAAAGATACCGTATAGAACGGACCATGTGTACAAACCTGGCTTGTTAGAAACGGCCATCCAGAAGTATAGCAGCACTGACGCGATCAGCGCATTCGGTGCAAAGACGTTAATGGCCCCGATATGGTCGGCGAGCCAGTTGGCCAACACACGTCCTACAATACCTACACCGTTGAGAATCATGAGAAGGTCCAAAGACTCTGTGAAACTGACTGGCGGATCAAGAGCGGTGCGAGAGTATACTGCGATGAAATAGTAAGCAAGATAAATACCCATGCAGGTAAAGAATGAAGCAACAATGTACAGGGTGTACTCAATATCCTTGAACGCCGAAAACTCAACAAGCGGACCAGATGCTCGCGGCTTGATTCTCGGCTTGGCCAGAACCAGAGCAATCGTCAATGTGACCAACTGTACAAACCCCATGATTCTCAACGTCCACCCGAAGCCAACCCTCGGGAGAAGCTGTCGCACCAAGCTCGGAAACAATATGCCTCCCGTAGCGCTACCAGTCGCTGCAACACCCATAGCCAAAGCACGTCGTTTAGCAAAGTACGTTGACAACACTGCTAGCACAGGGCAAAAGACACAGCCGTGTCCCAGCCCGATGACGACGCCCTGCGCCGTGAAAAAGTGCCAGTAATTAGTGCAGACAGAAGTAACCATGAGCCCTACAACTTGAAGGACGACGCCCGCGAGAAAGACCCAGCGGAAGAAGCCTGCGTCGACGAGACGACCAGTTAGAGTGCCGACGAAGAAGAGGAGAAAGACACTCACAGATCCAATCCAGGAGATTCTACTCACTGGGAGAGAGAGGGTATAGGTGTAGTGCGTCTGGAAGATACCAAACGAGTTAATCCAGCCCCAGGTATTCATATAGACGAGATGGCTCGAGAGAACCACCAACCAAGCCGTCCATCCACCATCAGGAGGCGACGCGTGGTTGTGAATATGGTGGTGGTGCTGATTCGGGCTCTCACCGGACGACGCTTGACTTACCACCCGTTCAAGAATACTCTGTCCAAACTCAGGGTTCCTTCCGTCGTCTGAAAGAGATATGGTTTCTGCTCGTTCCAGGTCTGGTTGTGGATGTTCGATGGGAATATCCCATCCCTCCACGACCGTGGCTGGCCCAAGAGATTGTAGCTGGATGCCGTGATCAAAATGACTCATGTTGACGTTACTTAAAAGATTAGTAGTCGAATATTTGTTTTGAGATTGTGCTAATGATTGACAACCCGCAAGTTGTCAACTCTGAATGTTGGTGACATATTTCCAAGACGATATTACCATAGGTACGGGTGATTTATATACATATAATTTTACAATCACCATTGTTCTCCTTCGAATTCCTTGGGAGTCTTGTTCATGGCTTCTTGCGTTTTGTCTGTTCGCTCACTCCTTGCCGTTCAATGACAGTCTTTTGAATGGCAAGTAGTAACTCTGCGGCCGAACACAGCAATACCATTGTCTGACAGACGCTCAGCAGCTAAACGAGCATTGACGCCTGAAGAAAAACTACTCATCATAACGCGTCGTCATATACACAAGCTATCCATAGTCCATGTTATCGACTCTGTACATTGAGAGACCATACTTACAATAAACTAGATACCCAAAGTGCTCAACGCATTCACACAACCAGCACTGCCAGCCTGTCCCGTTCCACGGATGTTTACTTCCGAGCCCAGTACACAATGCATTTCCATCCGTGAGTTTGACTCCAAAGAGGATACCCTTTCTTACCAGCTTCATCTATTTGTATTCCCTCTGTCAAATGATTCGCCTATCTCACGATTGTTGTAATCCCTCTTGTCAACTTTCCAAGCCTACATAACCACCTGCAGAAACTGTTAGTCACTGATTTATAAATGCATAGCTAGGCAAACTTACGCAGTCATTATCCTGCTTCCCTTGAGGGATACCCATATCCTCAAATGTCGCAGGTCCTTTACCACCCTTCGAAGGTGGCGCAGTTGCAGCACTAGGAGCCGGGCTTGGTTTATTATCAGGCCTCTGAAACTGTGAAGGGGGTGCACTTCCAGTCCTAGGCGGTCCAGTTGGGCCACCTTGAGGCCCTCCTTGGGGACCACCGAAGGGTCCTGGAGACGGTCTACCGCCAGGCCCAGCGCCACCAGCCATCATCACCGCCTGAGGCTGGGCACTTGACGTACGTGGGGGTCGCACGTCAGCTGGGTGCGGGGGCTGTTGCTGGTTCTGGGGGAGAGAGCTCAATCGCTCAGGACGTCCACTCGCACCAGGTACACGAGAAAAGCGTTCATAGTTCTGACTCTGCGGCCCTTGTAGACCAGGGGAGTACTGGCCGCTATTCGGAGGCTTCTGGAGACGGCCACCTGAGGCACCGCCAGTTGAGTATTGACCTGAGCTGCCAGGCCTTGAGCCATCATCTGGATAGGGAGAAGGCCGTCCTCCCGGCGCTTGTTGGACACCTTCCCAGCCCGTTGACGCAGCTCTGTTGCGAGGATCGGGACGGCCGGGTCCTCCTGGTCCTCCCGGCCCTCCAGGGTGAAGATTACCCATAGACTGGGATGCTGGCATAGGTCGAGGGCCGCCTGATTGGGGTTTGATGCCAAAAGCACTTGATGGACGATCTGCGGGAGGCCCCATACCTTGATTAAGGCGAGGGGATGTAGGCCCCTGTGTATCGTCCTCCGGATACGGCGCAGTCGATTTAGACCGGACGGTCAGGGGTGGTGGCCGATCATCCTCGGGGTAGGGAGCCGCTGATTGAGACCGCGGCGGGGCTTGGTTTTCATCCAACCGTACGTTAAAGGCGGGAGCTCTGTCAGCTGAGGTGGCGGGGAGAACAAACGAGGCTCGCGAGGGGTCGGGGAAGTTGACATGCTCCGAGACAATCGTAGGTCGAATTCCTAGAGAAGGGTTGGGCGACATGCCGGGAGAGTCGGACTGTGGCTTGGGGTAGCCTGGCCCGTCTAATGAAGGGGAACCAGGGGCACTTCCCTCGCTGAGTGTCGGCATCTGCTGTGCTGGTTGCTTGAAGCGATCTGGACGCTTGCCCCGCTGAGATCCATGTTGCGACTTGATGCGGGTCAACGTTGTTGTTTCGTGGTCCGACTTGGACAGTGTTTTGTCCTCGTCTAGAGATTCGAGTCTACCGATAGCGTCCTGGTTGCCATGGTCGGCTGCAATTTGGTACCACTTTCGGGCTTCTGCCAGACTCTTTTCAACGTGGATTCCTATCTCGTTGTAGTAGCCCATGGCGAATTCTCCTGTGGGCAACTTAGCGGCGGCAGCTTCTTGAGCATACTTGTACGCCAGTGCCTCGTTCTTTTTGAAAACGCCTTCATAACCAAAGAGAAACCATCGACTCACGCCGAGGGCTGCCTCTGGGAGACCCTGCTTGGCTGCGAGTCCGTAGTAATGAAGAGAGTACGAGGGATTGAAGTCGCAACTGAACTGGCAGAGTTCGTATGCTTGCCCCATCTTGAGCTGGGCCTTGGCAAAGCCCAGATAAGCTGACTTCTCGATATACATCTTGGTTGTCATGGGGTTGTTGGGTAGCAGACCCTCGGGGATAGTGATGTCCGGTAGGTCCCGCCCTATGAGCATACCGTACACGTAAGCACCCTGAGGAGCATCTTCATCAGAACTATCAGCAGCAGCCTGTATTCGTTCCAAGCCGGTCGAGTAGTCCTTGGTCTCGCCATGTTGACCCAAAAGACTCATCATGCCCATTCGGTACAATGAAGCAGAGTCTTTCAGAGAAAGGCCACGATAGTAATGTTCTTTCGCCTTTGACATGTCGTTGGATTGCTCGTACAGCATACCCATTCGGTACTCCGATCGCCCGTGTCCAAGCTCTGCAGCACGCTTGTAGCCAATATAAGCCTCGCGCTTGTCGACACGGTTGCCGAACTTGCCAAATTCGAGCCATTTTGAGCGCATGTAGAGTGCTTCAGGATGCTCTTGCTGCGACAAGTAGGTAATGATATTGATGGCGTCGACTCGAAGTTCGTGTTCTATGCGGGGTGTAGTAGGACGGTTCTTCTCGCCATATTCCCGAATGCTGGATTCTTGGGAAATGTCGGCCCAAGTGAGGACGTCGCGCGCCCATGTAATTTGCATCGAAACATTCTGCGAGTGAAGAACATGCTTGCGGGCATTCCAGAGAATTTCTTCCTTTTCCTCGTCGGTTGGGGGAATATTATCGCCCTTGACCTTGGGAAAGGGTGAGAATGAGGGGGCGTCGAAGTTCATGGTGCTGAGGCTCTGGGTGACCTTATCGGTGGATTGGTATGCTCGAATCTCGTCGTTTGAGTCCTGTGCTGCGGTAGCCTGGGGCCGAGACGGGTCGGCTCCCCGAGGATTGGTGTAAGTCGAGAGCGACGGCTCGCGAGTGTGACGAGGTCCTTGTTCAGTTCTGGATCGTGGTTCAACAGAGGTAGCTTCGAGTTCCATGCGCTGGAGGTCCTCTTGCATATTTTGAGGAACCTGAGGGGTTACCCTAGATACAATAATAACAAAAAGAATCGTCAGCAAGCCCCACCTTTTCGCCGTTACAACCGCATCCGGTGCAAGCAAGCTTAAGGGATCGGGTAGGGTAAAGGGGGATGGGGATCTGGGAAATAGAAACTGGAGACTGGGCCGAAAACGGGATTAAGGGGACAGCCAAGAGGCATACCTTTGGGGGGCGGGAGCAACGACTTCTGGCATATAATAGTCATCGAAACCACCAGGAACAAAGGTCGCGCCTAACTGTGGGGGAGCCATCTCGGTTCGCTGTCCGTCTATCGCGAGAAGGAAGTAAGATGTCAGCAAGAGGGTCGGGGCATAAGACGAATAAAGAAGGGGGCCCTGGTTCTCGTTCCTGAGGGACGAGTGTAAGAGCTGACGGGGCGCGGTCCCCGATGACTGCAGAAGCGGCGGCGTAACCCCTCTTTGCCTCGACCCAGCAAACAGCAGATTGATTAGACTGCGCGTGCGCTGGGTGCTGGCTTGGTTGATTTGCTTGGTTGTTTGCTTGATTGACTGATTGATTGATTGATAGGTGGCAATGGCTCCAATTTACAGGCTGCAGAGCTAAATTTGTAGGGATAGTTGGCCCAAGATCTCAAAGTCGAGGACGAAGTAAAGTGCGCTGTTCTGGAGCCCAACGACGAGAGATCCAAAAGTACCGTAGTGAAATGCAGCGGGGATACAGAGCCCAATCCTCGTCCAGGGGCTAGAGATCAAGCACAAGGGTCCTGCTGCAGGGAATATTGAGCGGCAGCTTGCGGGGCTAGTTTGGCGGCGTCAACTCAAGCTGAGGATAGATGTTGTTCTGGTGTAAATGCAAGGACCAGCATTCTCTGTTGTAAACCGGAGGCAGTGCTATTATGGCCGACATATTGGTTGCTGCTAGGGACACTCTTTTAATGTTCAGGCATTATTTCACTCTGACACGCCGCTTGTCTGAGAGCCAGAGTGGCTTGGCGGCCCCAAATGCCTGGCGGGGTAGTGCAGTTCAGTGGGCGTCAGGTGTAAATAGCTCTGTTGGATTGATGATTGCAGGAGCTCTGAGAAACATTGGCTTGCGTAAGTGGCATATCGTACAACAGGCAGAGGTACTGTTGTAGCCAGTGTCGGGGTCTGTATCCTAGTTGTGGTCGAACGCTTTTCCAAGTAATGTGCGAATATTCTGCGCTTTGAATATCCTGAGTTCCAAAGCCGGCCACCAATCAGTTATCAAGCAAGCAAATCAACCTGGCGAAGGAGCATCGCCAACAGGTATCGGCACCGCTTCTGGATATCAGCTCTAACGAGGGCGCAGGAGAAAAGATGACGGGAGACGATGGATCGCTTACATGAGGAATTCCCAGCAGCGGCTGAGCTATCGGTAGCTTTCTTGCCAAGCTGCGCGTATTGCTGATAGCTTGCCATTGCGGCTGAAGGTAAGGCCGATAAGACTTAACCGGTATGTTGTAGCTGAGAGGGCAAATTCTAGAAAAAGAAGTCAAGATCGGAATCACTGAGGCGGCAAGCGGCTGAGGGTCTGATCTCTTGGTTATGTATCTGATGGGCCTGATCAGTTGTAGGAGCTCCAGGCTGTGACGCCAGAATTGCTAGCCAGTGTCTGGAACCCTGTGGGCGGGCACCCTCAGGTTCCAAGGTAGGGATGGGAAATGGCGGGCGCGGCAGCTGTTGCAGAGCGGGGCACCCCCGAACTGAGGTGAGCAGCAGACGACAGTGCGTTAGGTAGGGAAAATGGATGGAGGGCTGGGTGCGCGCTGCAACAATTGTCTACGTCTGCGTCTTTGACTGCGGCTGTGTTGCAAAAGAAAAGGTGGGTGGTGGCTGTTGCAACTCGGGATTGGCAACAGGGATGTTTGCTCCCGTTTGTTCAACGGCAGCGCGTCTCGTTTCCAGCTGTAATATCAGTAGATTCAGCGCTTGGCTCGCAGATAATCGATGGGCGACTATAATTATGTTCGAAGTCCTCGGGTATACAAGCGAGATAGACTGGTGAGCAGAGAGGAAGATAGAATGTCAGCTTGAAATGATGGGTACGATGAAAGAAAAGAGTTTTAATGAAGGGAGCAGAAAAGCACCTAAGATCTACCTAAGGTAGGTAGGGTAGGATAAAGTCTTGGACGTCAGATGCCTCTTGCACGAGATTGGATGTTGTAGTGAGGGAGCCTTCTTGGAGGTGCCACAGAGCAAGCGGCAACTCCCTGTCCTATCAATAAGAGCAGATATGTTCCAGGCCTCTCACCAACCACATCTATCAGACAAGGTGTACAAGCAAGGCACAACGTCCATACTAAGTTACAAGGTTAACGCAAACACGGGACCTTGCAGCTAGAGATGATCAATTCTACATCTAGCTTCTGCAACTTTGCCTTGTTCTCGAATTCAAGGTTCTGGGAGGGGCAGGTAAGCTGTAGGTTACGGCGCCCCGTATCTGGAATTCAAGACCTCGAAACCCTTACCAAGTTCTCTTCAAGCATTCCGGCTACTCCGTGCAGACATAAGGTATTCTGCCGGGCCAGGCAAACCTAGTCGTCAAGATGTAACATTGTAAATATTTATTATGGGTATAGATGATGTGTTTGCTCAGCCACACCCCATGTTGCTATTTTCAGCTTCGTTTATCTAGGATGTTCAGTCTCCAGTTGAAACAATAAAATATGGGACGAGGTGGCTAGATAGTGGGTTATCCGTTGCATGTAACTGAAGATCTGTACATAGTATGTAAACTGGATTGTAGTCCAGCCATGCAGTACTTGCATCCGCGCGCGAGTGTCTCTACTGACAAGTTTATTCCGAAGACACAAGCACAACGCCTTACAAAAACCTGCACTTCTCGAAGCCACGTGAAATGTTTTGACGGACACAAGTAAGACAGCTTATTGTGGCCCATAAATACACAGATTATCCACGTGCAAGCCAACATCTTCAAATCTGCCTACGTGTTTAGGCACATGCTACTATCGTTCTTTCATGTAGTCCCTACAAGGCTGAGAGCCCATCTAGATTTAGGCATGCTAAGGCTGAATTAGCCTTGAGACTACCAAGGGCTTTTACTATCAATCGATAGTAACTAAGTTATGGATGCAAGCTGAAAAAAATTGCCGATGTTAATTCAGGACTAGCCAATATTCAAACTTAAACTTGATTCATTCACTGTCTAGAAAGAAGCAAGAGCCGTAGAAATGGTGTATCCCGATGGCTTTACGAAACGGTATGTCCAACTCTGTCAGGGGTTGAAGTCAACCGCCGTTCCTCAGAACGCAACAACGAGTAACTCTGAGTAAACCAACAATGAGAAGGAGTTGTCAATAATATAAAAATTAGTTCATGGTAATTCTTTTCTGATTTTTTAAGTCTCAAAGACCGAAGAGATGCCCTCATCGGCGCGTTCGCGCAAGATTCATGTTCTTTCGGAATATCCTTTGCCCGAGAACCCCCTGTAGACAAAGCGACCTCGCAACCAACCACAGACATGTGCCGTGGCCTCGCGTCACTGGATGCAGCCTGGTGAAGCTTGAATATCATCATCAACACCATCGTCAACCATAAACAAACACCACAGCATTGAGCGTCTCACCATACCAGCAACTCTCCCGATAGCCTCCAACTGTTCACTGCCAATCCCGACACACTAAAAGATACATACGCAATCCGTCGCCCATCATGGCCGACCGCAATCTCGCCCAGATCATCACCCAGCTCAAGAACTCCCCCTCCATGAGCCACCCTGACGCCAACCCCCTTCTC
>JAATHB010000856.1:0-15788 GCA_014822075.1 Fusarium buharicum
GTTTAAGTATACTATTGGCAGTTGAATTCCTGATAATGAAGTTGGGCGCCTAAGCACGTGATTCTCACCACCCTCTTACCTAGCCAACCGGCGTCCGTTCTGCAGATACGTAGTATTATAGGCATCCTTTTCCCCTTCAGCTTTATGAACATTTTACTTGTTTTTAGAAGTTTTTTGATATACATTATACTTGATAGTTAAATTTTTAAATCTCTGGAATCCTCGGTGCAACTTTTATAATACCATTATAGTAGAACCTAAAGTACATCAAAACTATCTTATTGTTATCATGGAAACCATTAATCTACAACCTTTGACTACCTCCATCTTCAGTCGACTATAGCGGAAAGGTTAGGTTGCTACTGCGCTTGTCATCCCACCGTGTCAGGAACAGGCTCTTGATGCCAGGACTCGGCGATTCCGCCATGTCCAGGGCCATAAGACGCTTCAACGCCATCGGATAGACCTATCGTTGTTAGCAACTATAGTTTCTTGTGTTATGACCCTTGAGTACCTCGATGTGTTTCAGATTGTCGACAGATATCATGTAAGAAGCGCCTTGTACGCCCTCCAACTTGGTCTCATCACTCACTGGCTGAAGCCTAGCATACAGTATTGCGGCAGTCGATCCGACTCGGACGCCCTTGATGCATGACCAGTTGTTGCTGTCACTGTCTGTAGTCAGAGTAACGGGGATGAACACTCCTTTTTTATCCTGTAGTACAAGAGTGTATTTGCCAACAAAGGCGATCTCTCCAAAGGTACACCAATCTCTGCAAGGCTTGCCTTTCTTGAAGAAATCAGGGCTTTTATCCTTGTGTATCGCAAGGTCAACAAAGCAAGGGAATGTCCTGTCATCGTCGAGGCACACGCTGCCTCCATCGCCGGTCTTCTTGTCCATCTTGAACAGCCAGTCCTCGAACTTCTGAAGATCATGCCCAGGTTCAGGCTTGTAGGCACTCTTTCTCCACTCCAGTGAGCTAACCCAACCTCCCTTTTGAGCCACTGCCTCTAAAGCCTCTTCAGCTTCTTCCGTTTCAGGATTGTCCTCGCCCAAAAGAAGCTTATTGGCTACAGAGGAGGCATCGGCGAAAAACATGCTTCGTTTTCCATCATCGTCGTTGGATAACGTGATGGAGAGGGCCGTAGGGTAGACGGAGATAGAGAATTTGTCGAAAAGATCTTCTTGCCGAAGGAGGTCCAGGTAGACGCGGGCGGCATGGAGGCTTCTCAGTGGTGAGACTGCGTTGTCCTCTGCCTCATTGAGCAAAAGCTGATCGAACTTGAAGGCCAACTCGAGCCTTTCGTCACTCTCCTCGAGTTGCTTTCCTGTCAACGAGCAGAGTCTGCACGTACATTCAAAGCCAAACTTGTTGACGAGTTCCAACTGCCGATCTGCTCGGCTCTTTCGCACTTCGCAATAGCGAATAGTGATCTCTTGACCCGCAGGGATGTCCTCACTAGCATGAATGGTGAGCTTCTGCAAAGCTTTATTCCAGTAGTGGTGGGCGTTGCTGGCGCAGGCGTGATTAATTCGGCAGGCGATGTTGTATATGCAAGCATCATCTTCTCCTGGTCCGTAGGGGAGAGCGTTGGTAGTGAAAATCCCCCATGCCGCTTCGTCTCCGGGGTTGGAGTTGGCCAAGGAGAAGTACACAGCCTTCTCGTCGGGTGTGAGATTGTCGACCTTTCTCAGAACATCGTCCCTGGCTTCATCCACGGCGGTATTCGCAGCACAGAATTCTGGAAATATTATCGCAGGTGCCTCTGCGAGGATTCGATCACCTTTGAGGATTCTCTTGGTCGCGATCAGTCCTTTGCCCTTTCCAGGGATATCCTGAAGAGCGAAGCATTCTGAGGTCTCCATTTCGTCGGTTGATGGGAGTATTAGTAGGAAGAAGAATAAGAAGGGAGATTAAAGGCTCGTGGAGTGAAAAATTGATGTCCTTCAAGGTGAATTTGTTTGTCACTGTAAACGACTGTAGGTGACCGGCAGGCACTCACCACGTTGTGTTACTTACCTGCCATATGACAAACTTCAAACAAGAACAGGCACATTTTAGTAGTTTTACCTAGCAGATATACCCCTTTTCCTAGATTCCAGTAAGCTATGCTAGGTTTGTTCTTAGAATTAAAAATGTATTTTATATTTAGGATATGTTACTAACAGTGTATAAGATATACTCTTATTTTCTAGACCTACTTAAACTTCAGCTAAGCATACTCCATTCAGTACCTTTAATAGAGTATACTTCATATTTGACTTACTTATATTAATACGCGATAGCTTAAAGCCTCTTCCCAGATTCCAAGCTGAGTCAGGCCAGTTTGGTCTAAGTTTCCCCTGAGCCCGTTGACGCACTCTCTAATATACAACCGCCCAGCATCAAAGCCATAGATAGATCCTACTGTTGCTTAACTTGTCCAAATGCATAATCTAATAAAGCTACAAGCTGCCAGGAAACTCAAAAACACCCTTCCAATCATAATTATAGTCAAAGTCCGATCCAGCACTCCAATCATCCACCAACTCACCCGCAGTTACATTCTCGTTTGGACGACGAATGGTAAAGATGTTCGATTCTATCTCGACGACGGTCTTTGTAGTCTCTAAAATCTGATGTTGGTGAGTATGGTGCTGTGTCTTCTCCGTAGACCTGCTGATCTTGATCCTCCCAAAGTATGGAATCGTGACTTGGTACAGTTCTCTACCTCGCCACGCCCCGTTGCACGCAGCATGCAGGTTTTTCAGAACTGTGGCAGCCTGATCAACTACTATGCAATCCAACACTTCATTCGTCTTCCTCATTGTTTTAGCTAGTTCAGCAATCAAAATCCAGAGGCGTTGCTCCTCCTCTGTCGCCCAAACGAACTCTGGCGATATCAAGTCTACAATAAGGATGATAGCTGCCTGAAAGGCGAGAAAGTCGAAAAACTCATTGCTGACTGGGACATATCGCTGGAATTCCAGGGCTCGCATGTCCTGATAAACCTTTATGGCTCCTTCGGCCGAGTCTAAAACGGCGTTCCGAGCTTGATTGTATTTGCCGTCGTGAGCGGCCAGTCGTGCGTATGGTAGATGCATCAACTGGTTGATAGTATGATAATGAAATCTAACAGTGGTGTGAACGTGCACCTGGGCAAAGGAAAAGGCTGTTTCGAAATCACTCATGGTGCCCCATTCGTCTGGTATCATGTCTTTGAGCTTGTTAATGTCCTCAGCCATATCCGATAAATTGGAGACGGTGGCGTTCCCCTGCAATTGGTCTCGATGGCTAATTCGTCCGTATATCATGGCCATTTTCCGAAATACTTCCTGCTCTGGCACTGAATATTGGTCTTCCGCGGTTCTGACAGTGAGGTATTCGGGGACCGCATAAGGTAATCCGAGAAACACAGATAATTGCCGGTCCTGTATCCACAGAGCTTCCCACACGCCTCGCTCGCGGGCAGATCTTCCAGGCCGGTGTAGCCCTAGTAGCATGGCATCGCTAATTCCGGCTCTGGTAGTCTTCCATGCTTTGCTGGGCTGGCCCATGGATAAGTAAAGTTTGTGTAAAAGAACCAATGCTTTAACAAAGTCGATGTTACAGGCCGGCCTTGGGTTGCACTGATAAAACGATTCGATCTTGGTAAGATAGCTCCTAATCATGTCCTGTGGACACAAGGGCAAGCCGGTCTCAGCATCTTTAAAGTCTCTCGGTAATTCTTGGAAGCTAAGACATAGCCAGGCCAAGCATTTTGAGATAGCCCCAGAGTCTTCTGGTTGTAGAGACGCGTCAATAAATTCCAATGGTTCATCGGTGCTACTCATTGGAAAGCCAGCATCGAGCATCTTTACAAGTCTGCAGCTGAGGGATCCCGGGGCAGACGGCTGAAAGGATTGTACTGTTGCAAGTGGCCATGTCATCCAGAGATCCTCTGTATATTCAAGAATATTGACCAAAGTCGGCATGTTGGGTAGCAGACAGTCGACGGCTAGTCCTGCATGCTGTTCAGTCTGTGGCTTTCGTGGTTAGAGGGCTTCAAGAGTATTCCACTAGGTGCTTCTTGGAGAATGCTAACCTCATCTTGAGGGGCCCTCGCGTCAAGCTTTTGTGTCAATTTGTTAATTGAAGCTTGCATATCAATCATTCGTGATTCGACTTGGCCGACAAACTGGGTTAGCTCGTTGATCACTTCATCTTTTCTATCTGGCCGAGGAAGCGATGCTTGTTGCGGCTGACAGGCGAGAGAGTGAGCTGCACACTGACGGCACCGAGTCTGGCGCTCGTCGTCATATACACACTTGACTTTGCGACGTCTACATTCGGCACAATTCTTCATTCCAATCCGTATGCGCTTATTCTGGGGCTCCATGGTTACTTTATAAAACCAATTCGTGAAGATGATGATGATGATGTTCAAATAGAGTTCAGTCGCGTCGGCCGAGTTGACTGAAGCCGTTTATCGGTAATTTGTGGGGCTGACCGGACAACACGTCCTCTTCACACGGACGTCCCGACGATGATATGAGTTGGAAAAGATAAGTCATTGTTGAAAAACATAAAAAGAAATGAGATTTTAGCAATAGTTTAAATACCAAGCATGTGAGGTAGATACTTCTTGCGTGTACCGGGTTGTTATTACGTCTAGGTACACGTAGGTACATATGGCTGCACCAACACGACAAATAAGACCCTTTACTTAGATGTTCAGGTAGATATTTGCGGCAAAGTTTTAATTAAAATACCTTACCTTTTAGGTACAAGTATCTTACCAGCTTACAACCAAATAGACCTCAAACGCGTATACGTCTGCAAGATCTCACAATGCAACGGCATATGGAATAGTGATGCTCTTTCTTAGATGTGCGTTAGTTGAGCAAGATGCTTTCCACAATCAGCATGAACATGTTCAAGCATATACTGACACCTAATAACTTGAACCAGTAACTCTATAACCTCAATTGATAGAATATCAAGAAACAATTGTATAAATAAATCAAGTGCGAGGCTGATTCCTCTTAAAGCCCAAGTCCAACTTCAGGGTACGTCGTAAGTGGATCTCCGTCCGGCCCGAACCCACCACAATCGACATCATCACCAAAGCTATCAATCCATCTTCCCATCCCACAACCTCGACCAATGCCTTACCAGACACAATGAATGCGCCCCAAACCCTACTGCGCACTCTACGCGCATCAAGGCAAATCCCACGCTGCACAAGACTCACAGCCGCACCGCCCAAGCGACCGTTTACATCCTCCGTCTTTCGTCGCAAGCAACAACCCTCAGCCGACGACCCAGAATTCGTATCTATTCTCGACGGACCGCCCAAGCTCGTTCGCGTAGGAAAGCGCCATGGCCCCGGTCTTATTATTCTCGCTATTATTCCCATCACAGCCTTTTTCCTCGGAACATGGCAAGTCCAGCGTTTGGGCTGGAAATCCGAGCTCATCGCCAAATTCGAAGACCGCCTCATCCGCGATCCGCTTCCGCTACCGCCAACCATTGACCCGGACGCTATTCACGAGTTCGATTACCGCCGCGTGACGGCGAGGGGACATTTCCGACATGATCAGGAGATGCTGATTGGGCCGCGAATGCGAGATGGTACAGATGGATACATGGTTGTCACGCCGCTGGAGCGCGAGAATGGCACGACAATTTTGGTTAACCGGGGATGGATCGACAAGAAGCATAGAGATAAGAGGACGAGGCCTGATGGGCTGCCAAAGGGCGAAGTCACTGTGGAGGGGCTTCTGAGGGAACCGTGGAAAAAGAACATGTTTACGCCCGAGAACCAGCCTGAGAGGGGCATGTTTTATTTCCCGGACGTGAAGCAGATGGCTGCGTTGACCGGCAGTCAGCCTGTCTGGGTTGAGGCTACTATGGGTATGTCTATCCTCGCCATGATATTCTTTCCTGGTATCATTCGTTGCTAACGATGCCAGAACCCGAGTTTATGAAAATGGTTGACTACGAGGCTCGAGGTATTCCCTACGGTCGAACTCCCGAGGTTAACCTACGAAACAACCATGCCCAGTATATCTTCACCTGGTAAGTTCCGTATCTTCATCAGTCGTTTCATACCGCGGAGCTCTAACTTTGTTTCAGGTACGGTCTTTGCGCCGCAACATCCATCATGCTCTGGATGGTCATCAAGAGGCCCGCAAACGACGTTGCTCGTCGTGTAGCCCGCTCAAAGGGCCTGTAAGCTGTAAATCACAATCATGCATATACACTGTTAAACTCATGTATACTCTGCAACTTCTCTTTCGTCGCCTTGATCCGACACACGCTTTGCCTTGCGCTGTTTTGCGGGCTGCGGAACCGGCATTCTCAGCTCTTGAAGGAGTTCTCTTGGGAGGTGCTTCTGCGCCAAAGAGAACATGGAGGAACGCGGGCCTATCTGGCGTTGCCTGTACGATATTAGGATACAAAATACGGAGCTGATACCCAAAGTGATTATTCACATACCTTTTCATAAGTGTAAAAACGTCACTCTCCTCAATGGTCTTGCGCTTGGCGTGATCTGCATAAGCCCCTAGATCATCGCCAAGCTGTTCAAAGAACCACTCTGAGGATTGGATAAGAGCATCCAATGTTTCTGCCGAGAGACGCTGATTGCTCAGGCCTGACGATTGGAGAGCTGTTTGGGCCACTCTTTTGACGAAAGCCGGGGGCAGTGAAGGGTACTCGATACCGTGCTGAGAGATCCGTTTTCGCTTCTTGTTTGCTTTCAAGCCACGAGGTAGTCTATCCTCAGCCTGCGTGTGACCAAAGCTAGTTGTCGCCGTCGGTTCCAATTCTTGTTCTGGTCCCGGTTCCGGGTCTTCGTTGATTGAGCTGTGGTCATCTACACCACCATCGTTATAATCCCAACCACCCATATCAAAGTCTGCACCTCCAACATCGGATTCGGAGCCAAGCACCACATCAGGGGGACGGTCTTGGGCTTCTTCACCCCTGGCTTCTGCGATTGATTGGTTGACCAAGGGAGATGTTGCTTGAATGTCATCAGCTGGATCAGACATCTGAAAGACCGTCTGATCGTCTAGGCCGCCAGGAATCTCAAAGTTAAAGTCACTCCCTCTGCCCTCAGTCATTCGCCGGGTTATGTCAGCTTCAATCCTGCCCAATAGTTAGTGATACCATGCAATAGATGCGAGGGTAGTATGGCTTACTCTTCTAATGAGAGATCATCTTCGCCAGCCCTTGCTTGAAGATCCTCCAGGAGGCCAGGAAAGAAGTCGGACTGCTGACCAATGTCATCATCCTCCTCTGTGGGGTCGTTGTTGAAGTAGTCGCTCATGCGCACACTGCCAGGACTCCCCCGTGATAACCGCGAATCTGGATCAATTCTTCTTGGCATTTCTATCGATCCGACGGTAAAGTTTTCCTCTTCCAGCAGTGATAACCGAGGCGGGGGCAAATCTGAGCTCATACTAGAAGCGTCTTCAATGTCCAAGGGCAAGGAAAGCCGTGGTCGCCGATCAAGCAAATCATCGTCGTCGTCGTCGTTATAATTTTGGTAGATGTTGCTCTCTTCTTGTTGTACTGGTGATGGGCTTCTTTTGTCTCGTGGCGACGATGAAGAAGATGCTTCAGTGGGCCGGCTTATAGGTGCCAGCAACCGGCCGAGGTCAAGTAGAACATCCCGAGGTGTGTCTCTTTGCTGCGCCATGCTTTGTCTGCGATTCTTTCCAGGTGTGAACATGGCTTGCCGGCGTTGGTCAAGTGCCCGACGGGCTGCTTTGGCGTGGGGAGTCGGCGCATTGGATCGACCAGCGGATGCGGGAGTGCCACGGCGAAGAGAGGCGCGAAAGTCCCGAGAATCGGTACGGTCGAGAGGTGTGTGAATGGCAGAGTATGGCTCAGCACTAATTGCGCGGCGATTGGGAGTCCGTGAAGGAGTTCGCGATGGTGTTTGTTGTGAGGCAGCCTTGAGAGGCGGAGATATAGGGCTCGACATGATTGTGGTGTTTATTTAGATGATGCGCCTGTAGAGGCAGAACGTAGGTCGCTCAGTTGGTGGGTGATATCTCCGGTTCGTGCAGTTCGTAATTCATCGGGAACTATGAGGGAGTATGTCCTGAGTGGAACATCCTGGATTTTCTTCTCTTCGGTTGTTGTTGATGTTGTTGACCCATGCCGATGATAGATGTTAGTCAAAGTGGAAACGCGACAAGCTTGACCATACGCGACGAGGGGGAGCTGTCTGGAAATGCACGGACCACCTCTATCTTCAACCACACAAATACCCTGGGCGCATTTGAAGATGCGACAAGTAATCACAGTATGCTACGTAATAGCTTTTGTTAAAGTGATGTTTGTGTAAGAGAAAGTTACTCGGCAATCTTATTTATATGAAACGTAATAAGTAATTAGATACTATCACTGACCAGAGGTCAAGCATTCAACAGGCCTGAGAAGCAGTACTAACTTACAGAGAAACGACATGAAAATCAAAAGAGCCCTGTCCAGTCGACATCCACAACAGAGTGAAGACTTCACAGCGATCCCTTTTGAGTGAAACCAAGCAGTCCCCAGCCGCCAACAAAAAGACTGCTCACCAACCTGAAGATGGCTGTCCCGGTTGCACCAGCTTTAAAACAAATCCATCCGTCAGCGACGCCCCACCAGACGATGAAGCCCATCAACGTATCCACGGTATTATAGTCATGGCGCAGATAAAACGTCCATAGAGCGAGGCCATAAGCGCTCACACGGGAGCCGTAAATGGTAAAAGCTGTTTGAGCTGGTTCTGACCTGGCAATGCCTTCTGGTAATCCATACTCACGCATAGCACGCGCGGGTGCTCTAAAAGGAAGAAGACCACCAAGAGTAAAGGCGGTACCAATGAAGACAGCGGGTATATGCCATGGAGAGAAGCTGGAAAGGACTCCAGAAGCCATTTTGTACAAGGTAGGTATCAGAGAGACTGTAGGCGAGTCAGCATTGGCATACGGGGTGCATGCTATTTGGGATAGTCGCATAAATCGAGGGAACTCACGTCGAAGCTCAAGAGAACGCAATTATTTCGAACAAGAGTTTTGCAATAGTCAAAGTTGGACAAGACAAACGCAGGCTATGGTATGGGCAAGCTGAATAGGTATTTAAAGCGAGTGGAGAGGATCGGTAGGATCACATCCCATGTAAGACGGCATGGTCTTGGGCAAAAATGGAAATAGCAGCAAAAGGATAGTTATGAGGACCGAGCGTGGATCGAACACGCGACCTAGGGATCTGCAATCCCTCGCTCGTACCACTGAGCTATCGATCCTTGTTTAACACTTGATTAATTCCGATTAAAATCTGTATTATATAGGGACAGATCCTAGTAATTGAGGCTTCACATGAAAACCGTCTTCACAACAAGAGACAAGGATCTAAGCGCTTATGGTGAAGGTATCAGCAAATTGATGATAGCCCTTTTAAGTCTCGTCTTCAGCCTCTCGATATTAAACTACCTTTGAAGACACTCTTAGGTCTTTTATTAGCAACAAAGGGCTGGTCGTATCAACATCTATTCCTCATAGTTGCTGGTTCACCAGACTGAATTTTGAAGGAGTCTCTTTATTCACCCCCCCTCACTTTGTTGCTCATCCTTTCTTATCCCTTGTCCTTCAGACCGCCATAATCGTCATCTTGCATCTTACATGTCAAATTCGAATGGAATAAAAAAGGTCCAACTGCTTCTCAATCCCCTGCCACCAGTTCACAATCACCCGACCACCTCAACTAAGAAAATAAGTGAGGGGCTGTTGCTGTTTTTTTGGTGGAGGCTGACGGGCTACCTACTCTCCTCTGGTATTGTACGGATTCTCCATCTCCAATTCTTTCACCTGCTCTCCACCATTCAACTGCATCCACAATAGCCGCCGTCTACCTTAGGTACTCCTGCGAATAGCTGTGCTGTGCCCTTTTTGGATAATTCCATTGCTATTTTGTCTTGGTTAGGTACTTTATCTTGCACTTGGACTTGCTTGCTACGACCTTTCCATCTTTTCCCCCTTTCCCACAGCTCGGAACCTCTTCCTCTTCTTTACATCCAATCTGACTTCTCCAGAGTCATTCCCAGCCACCGCCGGCCATCATTAAGAGCGAATCCTAACGACCAGGCATACAGCGATACAGTTCAGATCAGATCAGCAGGTGAGCCCCCAGCATTTCCCTTCACCTCAATCCATGATACTTGGTTGGCTCTCGCTCCTTGTATCTCCCCACCCGCAAGGCGCCTAGAGCTATCCAGAGAAAGCTCTTGATGGCCATCCATGATGATGGTCAACAGCTCCGAGGCCTGTCCCCCAGCGGACAAGTTAGTCGGCAAGGCTAGGTCTTGGCTTATTGCTGTTAGCAGGGGACTCTAGCAGGGCCAACGCCTACCTGAGGTGGCACCCGAGGTGGCTACCTGTTGCTACTGGTGGCATCCCCATGCTGCCCTTATCCTGGGCGCGCTCTCTCGTGGTCTTGGGGGCGTCTAGTCCAGTCTAGCCCACTGATAGAGGTGGATCGGCTCCCATCGCTGAACCTCCTCCTGTGGCCTCACCTTCTGCGGCACAAAACGCGTGAACTACACCTCGGTTTTGTGTCAAGTTTCCTCTCTGACCTATACTTTTATGCAGCCGTGAAACTCCCCCTTGGAGCCATTCGAGTCTTGTCGACGCTTGTCCCATCCCATCGTCATCGTCATTGTCGCACCCGTTCCGCTATTCAACCTCGAGTCCCTTGTGTCGTGCCCCTCTCTCTCTCTGGACTCTACATTACATCTTCGGAAAGACAACCACATCGCTCTGACCATCCGCATCTGTCCCTCGACGTCTTGTTGCGCTTCGACGACCTCATCAACTCTATACCCGACTCACCCGAATTTTCTCCAACCCGATCGCAACAATGGCTCAGCCTGGAGTGC
Source organism: Fusarium buharicum (assembly GCA_014822075.1). Taxonomy (NCBI): domain Eukaryota; kingdom Fungi; phylum Ascomycota; class Sordariomycetes; order Hypocreales; family Nectriaceae; genus Fusarium; species Fusarium buharicum. Next base: position 10,897 of record JAATHB010000856.1, read on the forward strand.
AATCGTTGAAGGTTTGTTGAGTCGCTGGTTACCTGACGCAATACCTGGTTGATTGGCTGACCGCTGCTGCAGTGTGTGGTGACTGGTGATGGTGCTGTTGGAAAGGTACGTTCAGGCAATGAACCGTCGCTTACATGGTGATAATTATCACGAGAAGAAGCTTTCGCTGACTGTACATTCAGACTTGTCTGCTCATTTCATACACCACAAATGCCTTCCCCGGCGAATACATCCCTACTGTCTTTGACAACTACTCGGCGAGTGTAATGGTAGATGGCAAGCCTATTAGCTTGGGTCTCTGGGACACTGCTGGTCAAGAGGATTACGACCGACTGCGACCTCTTTCATACCCCCAGACAGATGTTTTTCTCATCTGTTTCTCCATCGTTAGCCCTCCTTCGTTTGACAACGTCAAGGCCAAGGTACATTGACAACCATCACCGTCGCCACAAACATGTCAAAATCCCTAACACTTCTCTAGTGGTACCCCGAGATCGATCATCATGCGCCCAACATTCCCATCATCCTGGTCGGAACCAAGCTCGATCTTCGAGAAGACGCCTCAACCCTTGAATCTCTCCGACAAAAGCGCATGGAGCCTGTGTCGTACGAGCAGGCGCTGGTTTGCGCCAAGGAGATCAAGGCCTACAAGTACCTCGAGTGTTCTGCTCTTACCCAAAGGAACCTTAAGAGTGTCTTTGACGAGGCCATCCGGTAAGTTTTGGCTGTTTGACATCTATGTCGCATCATCTGACATCCATCTAGAGCTGTGCTTAACCCCCGGCCCACGCCATCGAAGCAAAAGAAGAACAAGTGCTCTATCCTGTAGATATCCCATCTAACGAATGCTATTCCCTGCGCGCACCTGCACACGCGCGCGTTTGATTTTCTCAACGGAAACGCCTGGACGGCGCGAAACGACATGAAAATTTTCTGAACGAATGCCCAACGCGCATTCAACGATGACAAGACGGTGGCTCTTGTGAACGGAATATCCCTGGGAAACGGCTGGCTGTTATTTTTTTACTTATCAAGCCCCGAATCCGTCCCCCAGAACATTACACACAACAACAATGCGAAGCATATGACGACGGCTATTATTTGCGAGGCGGTTCTTGAATGACTTTTGGGTTTTCTCTATTTGCGGTTACATGTTTTTTTCGACCGCTGGCTTTTCTCTATTTTCCTCTATTTGCTCATATCTCATGTTGTGGTCTCCTCGCGGAGTTTATACCGATGTTGCCAGTAATTCAAGAACCGGTTTGCACTTTGGACAGTTTTGTCTTTGTGGCTTTGTGATGCTATGATGATGTGGGGGGTTGTAGACGGTTGCGAGTTTGCGTGGCTACTATGATATTGCCAACCGAACGTTTTGCTATTCAAAGATTGCCATTTGGTTTGTAACTTCGCTCACGGCCGTCTGCTTGGTATATTGCTTGTGGAACCGGGCTCAGTACGGTTGTTTCTTTGGTTTGGAAACGGTCATGTTGGTCTGTTTGATTAAGAGCAGTGGACTACTCCTAGAGAGAGTTTGGATAGATCATAATACATCTAGTTCACATATTACAGATTGGGAGTCGAACATTGTCATTATTATCATAGGAATTCAAGTGCGGCTTTCCATGAGCGTACAGCTCTTAACTTGGCTTGGCCAGTCGAAGGTAAAGTGAAGAAACTGCATCGGATATGGTTGTAGGAACTGTAGTTGATTCATCATACATAACACGATTGGTTCGTCGCGAGATTAATGATCCAATCCCTTCGGGTATCTGACTCTCTCTATCTTGTAAATGCATCAACTTTTGTGTATCCGGCCCTGCTATACATCATTAAAACACATTCAGACGAAACGCTACGTCTCCTTGATAGACACTCGCGGAGGGTTATAATGACGACGCAGCTTGCGTCACGTCCTGGAATTCTGAGCCTACCACGCATTACCAGGAACACGTCCGCGTCGGCTGGGATGGATGCCGTCTTCGTTCTGCTGGGAGTTTCCGTTGGCCTTGGATTCCTCCTTAGCATTCCTCTCACGCTCGATGCGCTTGGTGCGGTTCTCATTCAGCTTGCGGTTCTTCTCCTTGATCTTGTCCTGGCGCTGCTTTGTCTTGCCGCCTCCACCGGCGCTGTTGTATAAGTCAGCATGGGTTCTAGTATAGGTGGACGATTTGCTGTTCATGCAGATGGACACTTCAAAGTGTCGGTCAGGTGGTGATGAGCGTGACTCGAGGTGTGACTAGCATGCAGTGGGCTTATTCTGGGAGGGCTACACAAATCGAGCTGTCAAGGCTAAAAGCAGGCTGTGGGAGAATGGTGGAGTGAGAGGGGGCATGAGACGGTGTTGGATAAGTGATGTGTAAGGAATTAATAAGAGAATGCAACTCACGTCAGCTCGACATTTATGCGACGCGGATAAGAGACACCATCCGAGAACTCAGAGTGGTGAAACTTGTCGAGGCATGTTCGCATATGCCAGACCTTGGAGAACTCGACAAAAGCAAAGCCACGGCAGGGCTTGGAGTCTTTGGGATCACTCATGCAGCGGACTCCTACAGGGTCGAGCGAGGCAAAGTGGGCTTTGATGGTTTCGGCGGTGGCGGTGAAGGGCAGGTTGCCGACAAAGACAATGTGACGGTCGGCTTTGCCATCGGCGTTGACACCGGCCGTATCCGCTTCGGCGCCGCTGGCAGCTTCATCGTTGGCCGTTGTTGTGTCGGAGGACTTGTTTTGCTTCTTCTTGTCCCTTTTGCTCTTCTTGGGCTCTTCCTTGGGTTCGGCATTGGCGCTGGCGTCCTCTGATTGTTGAGACTCTTCGGTTTTGCTCTTCTTATCCTTCTTCTGCTTGTCCTTCTTTGAGGGCTTGTCGGAGTCTGCAGTTGCAGCCGCAGGCTTATCGTCAGCACCCGCCATTGGTGTATCTTCAGCCTCCAGGTTGGCCTCTTTGTCATCATCCTGCTCTGGAAGGTCCTGGAGGTCCTTGCGCTTTTCTTTGCGCTCCTTGCGCGACTCCTTCTTGTACTTCTTGTCTCGCTTCTCCTTCTTGGCCTTCTTCAGGTCGGCAGCGGCGCCATCATCCTCGCTGCGCTTGCGCTTCTTGGGAGGGGCCTCGGCATCGACAGAGGCGACAGGCTTGTCATCGACCTCTGCAGCCTCTCTTGCGCGTTTGCTCTTCATGGTCGGTGATCGGGGTTCGGACTGTAAAAGAGGATCGTAGGCGGCCGAGAAATGCAGAATCTGCTGTTGCCAAGTCAGTTTTGGTGTGCCACGTCGTAAAGCAAAACATGTGGCTTTGGAAAGAAACAAATAATGGTTCGATGGTGTAAACCTACAGGCAATCAAGTAACCAGGCTCTTGTTGGTAATTTTTCCGAAGAATGGGCGAAACAGCCGTTGTTTGCTCTGATCGACAAGACGGAACGAGGTTTTCGCAACTGACAGGCTGCAACAAATGTTCCGATCCGACAAGACTAGTACTGTCTCGGAAGGGTACTGCAGTGTTGATGCTTGTGCTTGTGGTATCGTTCCGATAATTGCGGTGGTGGGATTGGAGAGGATCGATCTGCGCGTGCCCAAACGTGCAGAAAAAGTGAGAGGTGAGTGGGATGTGGATGCGAAGGAAAGTTGAGCTAGGGATGCGGGAGAAGCCGAGATTTTGAGACTGCCGGGAATATCATGGTTAAAAATACCTATCACTTACATGCTATCTACTATTTCACGATAAAGTATTCTACCTTAAAGTTGTTTAGTAATTATATTTTTTATTGTCACTCTTACTTATTGTTCTCCTCCTGATCCTACAAGTCGTTGTAATCTTTAACCGGCAAAGTTCTACATTTTGGGCTTAGGGAATTGCTTTCTTTTTTCTTGTCCGACTCGAAACCTTTCCCTCACTCACTAAATTATTTCTCTCGGCCGCCGTCTCGCCCATGTCTCCGTGCTCCGTATCTGCCACTAATCATATGCAAGCTGCACGTACATACGCGCATAAGTTGTCTTGGTTTTAGACGTAGCGTCACACTAATAAGCCCACCGACTTGATATCAAAAGGACATTCAAGCACCCCATCTTTAATGGCATTGCCAACACAACAGCCATCATAATAACTGATTCCATACAGCCAACTCCGGACTAGTTGCAGATGCTGAGTCAAACAAATATGCGGTGGACATCATCAGCCGCTGTGCAACTCACATCGAGGCTGATCTGATGGACAGACAGTGTTGGTTGAGGCCTTGGCTGTCACTGGTCAAGGACCCTATGACATATCTTGATCTCCATCTGGTATCGGCAAGAGAGTCGAGGCCATCTGCAGCTTAGAGGCACTGCTGCTAACAAGATGGTGCATATTGACCCAGCTGAAAGGTCGAGGGTTGGTGCGTATCCGTTGTTCCGATGCCAAATATCCGGGATCAGATCCTTGAAACGAGATGGAGTTGGGATCAGAGCCGGGCTTTATTAACATGGAGATAATTCGTCACCAGTCGAAATAAATTGCCGACTCAACGTAGCAACGAGTCATTCAACCGGTTGTAAGATTAATTGATAAAACAGCCAAAAGATACCCCCTTGAACGTGGACCGTTCCAACGGCCGCAATGCTCATGCCTAAGTAAGGTAGGTACTACCTTACTACCTACCTTAACCTTGAGTACCTACCTTGGCCTAAGAAGAAGAAGAAGCAATAACACCCACTACCTAATAACGAGCCTAAATAAATACCCTGCAAAAAAGCCAGTTACCGTTATGCACGAGATATCGCAATACGGACCGGCACCTTCATACGCCGCAACTGACAGCCGCGTGGAAAGCGTGTGGAGGGAGGAAAAAGAAACAAAAAGGAAAAGGAAGGCACGACCCTTGTCATCCTGCCCCTTGTCCCTGCCCCATGCTCAAT
>JAATHB010000860.1:0-22336 GCA_014822075.1 Fusarium buharicum
AAGTACGAGTACGTTACCAAGCTCGTCGATGCCACCACCACTGTTTGGGTCACTCCCGGCCAGGAACAGTCTACCACCACTACCTATTCCGAGACTGAGACTCCTGAGCCTGCCCCCAAGAAGGATGTTCTTAAGGAGAAGAAGCCTGCTCCTCCCGCCCCTACCACCACTCTGGTCCTCCTCCCCCGCCACCTAAGACCACCAGTGAGGACGAGGAAGTTGTTGAGCCCACCCCTGAGCCTACTACTACTGCTGCTCCTGCTCCTCCTCCCGCCCCCAAGGTCAAGCCTGCTCCTAAGCCCAAGCCTGCTCCTCAGCCCGAGCCCGAGCCTGAGTACGAACCTGAGCCCCGGCCCGAGCCTGAGCCCGAGCCTGAGGAGGTTGTCGTTCCCCCCCAGCAAGAGAAGGTTGCCAAGCCCAAGCCCGGTGGCAGCTCTGGTGGAGGTGACTCCAAGAGCGGCGAGTTCACCTACTACGATGTTGGCATGGGCGCTTGCGGTGATGACGACAGTGGCAAGGACGAATCCGAGAACATTGTTGCTCTCTCCCACCTTCTGATGGGTACCCAGTCCAACGGTAACCCCATGTGCGGCAAGACCATCACCATCAAGGCCAACGGCAAGACTGCTCAGGCTACCGTCAAGGACAAGTGCATGGGCTGCGCCGTCAACGACATCGATGTCAGCCGCAAGGTCTTCAAGCAGCTCTATGGTGGCCTCGACGAAGGCCGCACCGAGGTTGAGTGGTGGTTCAACTAAGCACCATGACAAGCATAACACCTTATGCTGAATCATGAAAACACCACGAGACATACCCTTTGCTTACGACTTGTTCTTTCATGATGCGGGAATCTCTTCACCCCTCCAAGGCGCTGGGGCGTAAAACCAAAAGGGAACTTTGGTAGACTACTGGACTACATACCAAGCAGGACCTGGAGATTCCGGATTGGGGGGTGTTTGGGTTTCTTGGGCGGACAAGCTTTGGTTGGATTTTGTTGACTTCAATGTACATAACTTGGATACGACGGTTGGATAGACAAATTACGCTGGACCCTTGAATTGGGACTGGTATTCGATTACATCACGGACATGTCTTGCCCCTCATTATTCGTGATTTTTTAGCGATTATCAATGATCGCCCATCTTGCATTGCCTTTCTTTACAATCTAATCTCGCAGTAGATGAGTGAAGCGGGCTCTAATTTAAGTTAAGCACCCTGGTTTGTTGGCTGAATAACCCATGTCCATGCGTGATCAGCAATTAAAATGAGTGATGATTAACAACAACCAACCTCAAACTAGCAAACATGGGTCCGTGATATAGCCAACTTGGTAATGAATATCTCTCGGGCAAAAATGATGGACTATTACAATACGCAAACCTCATCCTTGATATTGAGTACGAGGGATATAGCGATGAACACGAGATACAAGGGCAAGAGGTGTCTTGTCCTGAAGCAGCCAAACCCAGCCACTCCCTTCTATAATAGCCAACGAGCCATCAATAGTACGGGGTAGGGGGCATCGTAAATAAGGGCTGAATAAGTAGTGTAGCACGGATGATTCTGATTCTGATTCTGCCCTTTCTGATAGGAGAATGCCAAGAAACAAGGGATGTAGTACACACAGTTAGTTACTTCTACACCTGACAGAGGCGTCTAATACGAACTACGGATACGGATACAAATATAGGCGTTGATAGACTCTTCGTCTCCACCCAAAAGCAACGGTCCAAGCACATGCACATTAGCACAGCCTCCAATGGCAACTCCAAGTTCGTAAGTCGTGAAATTAGCAGCGGCATGTAGTCTCAAGCCTCATAGCAGGTTTAGCAGCTCCTCCACGTAGCGGCGCGTGTCTACACCTATGCCCTGGGCGAGTTTGCCTGCACCTTCGTTGGCGTCGGTGCGGAAGCCGACGTGATCGCTTGCGCGACGGACGAGGAAGATTTCTTTGGCGACGTCCGGATGGCGCGGGTCGGGAGCCGAATCCCTCCTTTCCTCGTCGTCTGAGTCGTCGGTGCCATGGTTTGTATCCATATCGGCTCCGGACTCGGGGATAGTAGAGAGATTGTTGCTCACGGACGAATCTTCTTGTCGGTCTAGCAAGCGTGTCCAGACGATCCACCATCCACGGCTGGACTTTTCGGTGCGCTCGAGAGCAGTTGAGCGGGAGCGTGTGGCAATGTAGAGATTGACGAGGTGAAGATGAGTGTTGAGAGCGTCGGCGCGAGACCAAGGCTCCGACTCGGTATATGTCTCTGGGATATTGGGTATAGATGAGTGGACGGTCAAAGCGACTGGGTCCCAGACGAGATCGTATATGCTATTCCCTGGGCTGCTACCGGCATCGGCACCAGGTCGCTCAGGGCGGTATCTTGTCGAGAGGAGGAGAGGCTTGCGAAGGGGTGCGAGTTGATGGTGCAGGGAGCGATATAGCGAGTCCATGGCAAGGGAGTCGGTGCGAAGGTTGAATAAGAATGTGAACATGAATGGTCGGTTAACGTAGACAACGACACGCAACTTCTTGGCCTTGTTGAGGTCGTGCGAGTCGTATCCAGGTATCATATTACCGACCACCTGCGATTGTGTAAGAGCACTAGCTGGATGCTCAAAGTCCCGTACGGTTATGGCCTCTGGTCTATCCAGAGCCTCACTTTCAAGTTCGATATTGACTGTCCGCAAAACAGTACGGGAATTGTGTTCTCCATCACCAGCGTCGTCGGAACTTCCACTCTCGGATCCGCTGTAACCCTCGTTGATCTCCCCTTTGAGACCAATGAGGTAATGGCCAGCAGCCTCATACGAGGGTGTGCGTTCCGTCAGGCTGGGCCGAGTGGGCTGTGAAGTATCTTGTGTGGGCTTGCGATCCTGTTCCAGCTTTGGGGATTCGTTGGTAGAAGAAGCATCAGCAGCAGCTGCGCCGCCAGGAAAGGACCAATATGTGCCGTAACCCAGCTTAAGATAGCTGACCATCTTATCTAGCTTTCCGTCTTCAATCGCTGGTGTTTGCGACTGGTCTTTGCTAGAATTATCCGGGGCTTGCTGCTCCGTTGAAGGCTTTGCGGGCTCACTCGCTGGTTCTGGTGCTGGTTGTGGTTGGGTTTGGGCCGCTTGTTGTGCTGCGCGACTAGCTGCTCTTCTCCTCCTTGCGCGCCGGACAGACGTTGGACTCTCTATAATGCCATAAGCATGGTCTCCCCAGGTGTATAGATCCTCCATCCAGTGTGTCACATCTCTCAGCGACTTTCTAGATAGGGCACCTGTGCCCAAAAAGATGGCACCATCATCGGGACCTGGCTCCTGTCCTGTTCCTAGCCACTGTTGAGGATCGCCATTAGGGTCGTCTGGAGGAGGCGATTCAGGATCATAGTCGCCGAATTTGGAGACGACTAGATCAACAAGGCCCTCTATTCTCCCAACCAGTCCCTCAAGCACCGCTCGCTCGCCGCTACCACGATCCTCCTCTCCCACACCGACTCCCAGTTCTCCAGAAGGAGCAACGTCAATGCCACCAAATATATCGCGAGCTGGATTCCCGTGCATCATCACATTCCAAGTTGAAAGATACAAGTCCCAGTAGCGGCTCAGTATAGTGACGAATTTGGTTCGCCTATTCCGCACAAACAGGGCGCTCAACGAAGAATCTTGGTGCATGAGGAAAATGCTATGGGCTCGTAGTAGATCGCGCAACAGGAGGCTTGCAGGCTTCATCTCGCGGCTGGAGTATTCGTATCGGTCTTCGGCGGGCTCGCTATTCTTAGTAGTGAGTCGAGGAGGTAGAGGCAACTTTGTCAGGTCGATGCTCTAGAGAATTTGGTAAGTAGGGCCCTAGATGGAAATAGAGTCAAAGGATCTTACTGCCAGAATCCACCATCCGGGCTCCAGCTCGTGGAGTATGACTCTCGATTTCTCGGTGTCAATCGTGTCTACAGCTGAACCGCTCGCAAACCCGCGACTGAAGCTGGCCATGCCCTGGGCAAGGCCGATCTGTCGCAAGCGCTCATTGCGCTCTTCTGGAGAGATGTCCTGCGTAGGCTGGCCACGAGTGCGCCGGCGCTTATGACGGGAGGTCTGAGTGGTAACAGAGGCATAATAGACGATCTGATCCTCAATAGTCTCGTCGGTATTGCCAAGCGTGGGGTTGAAGATGGCGAGGAAGCCCAGCTGAGCGGGGACAATAGCTCCTGGTGCCGCTGCAGCCATTGTACGAATAGAGGAGGGTATCTTGTGTATTTTCCTCTCGCGATGGCTTCGTTCTTTGTGTCAGTTCCTGTCTTTACGCTGACTGGTGATGCAACTGGTTCGTCACGTTGAAACAATTTGAATAAATCGGCGATCGCGACGGCCCGCCTCCAATGAAGCTCCCAGTAATCACCAAAACGCCACAAAAAACGGACGCGAGTAAAACGGTCCAAGAGCAAAAGAATGAGGGGGAAGAAGAGAAATTAAGAATGGGGCGGATGAAGGAGAGAAAAATAACGACTCGAGCGGCTCTAGACCACTTTACACGTCAAAGGCCCTTGAAGGCCTCGATCATGCGTGTTTGTTATCGGAGGTTATAGCCCGGCTCCGATAACGATTAAGAAAGATCCAATTGACTTATTTCTTGCGTCATGTGGGACATCTGAAGAGGCAAGTGAGATGGGATCGAGATTCGGCTGGCCCGAATGGAAGAGATGGAAAAATGCAACAAAAAACATTCATCCAATCCCATCTATTTCATTGCATTGCATTATCTTGGCGAGGCCTAGATTTTAGGAGATAGTGCCCCGCGAAATCTCGAACATTGGATCAACATGTAGAATTTCCTGTCTTACCTACCCAAGACCACTTTATCCATGGTCTTGTGCTCTTCTGCATCAACATTACCATGATTCTAGAACAATGCCATGTAACAACAACCTTTGACTAGCACCATGCTATCCCCGAACTCCTGTATAATCAATCAATAAACTTCAAGCTCATATCATACGGATTCATCATTTTCACCCTTCCCAAACACCGTCCGTCTCTTCTTAGCCATACTATACGCCTCGTTAACTCGCTCTCGTTTGTCTTTCAACACTTGTATCGGCGATCGAGTTTGCTCTTCAACTTTTATGCTCTCAGCCCGGGGAAAGCCCCATCTTTTCCGCTCTCTTTTCTGGCTACGATCAAAGCTCGAAAACTCTGCCCAGATAAAGTAGAGTATAAACGTGGTGAGTGTCAGCGGGATCGTGATGGCCCAGTATAGTCGAAATTGGGGTGTGGATGGGACACCGATACCTCCCGTCTCGGCATTTTCCCAGTCGAAGAGATCAGTTGAAAAGAGCGCCGATACGAAACTGCCAGGTAAGAAAAACATTGTTACAAAGGCCAGTGTCTTCATGGAGGCGGCGTCGCGAAGAGTAGATATCGAAATGATGTAGTTGGAGAGACTATAGTTTTCTGATATGAGGTTGTTCAACTGGTAAAATCCATTAGCTTCGTCGTTCTTCCGCCTAGTTGAGTCAACTTACCACGTCGATTTGGATTTGCACTCTCTTCAATGTGTACTCCCTATCCATAGCCTGCATAATCAGCCGCTGCTGGAGAACATTGACATGGTTCTTCATAAGCGCGTCTGCCTCGAGGGTTGCACTTTGGCCTAGGCTCAATCTCTGCTGAACAAAATCAAGCAGCTTTTCCAACGTCTTGCTTTTCCGGTCCGTACTCGCCAACCTTGTGGCATAGCCAGACATTTCTGCAGACAAATCTCCTAACTCGCCAGCTGCAATGTGCCTGCGCTCTGTCTTGAAACCAGCGTATCCTGTCCGTGCCTCTATTTGCTGAATTCCAGGCTTCATGTCGTTTTGCGTTTTCTCTATCTCTCCATGTAGCATGAAGCCAAAGAGGAACGCAGGGAACATTTTATGGCTCGCCGTGGTAAACTGCCATTTGCTCTTGCTCTTGAGCAGCCTCTTGAGGGCCTCCTGCTCTTCATTGCCGGCCAGTATCATGCCATAGGTGACGCCTGGGCGCGAGGCGGGGGGCCTGAAGTGAGTGTATGACCATATAGACGCGAGCTTGGGCGCATAACAGAAAGCAAAGGCCTGCTGATCGGCTTCAGGTTTGACGACCTCGGGGAAAGCATTTACACCAGCGACGCAGCTCGAGAAGTAACTGTATGCTAGTTCTAGCCCAAATTTGTCTAGTATCTGATCCTTGGCGTCTTCGGGCAGCTCGACGCGGCTTTTTTCGAGGTCGAACTTGGGCCATACGAGGCGTACAAGCAAAGACTCGGACCCTGTTATTATCGAGGGTCTCGTCTCTGTAGCCAGCCACGATGCGACTTCGGGGATGGTGGTGATGCCCTCATGGTACTCCACTATGCTAGTGCTATCATTACACCAGAGCTCGCTGTAGCTGAATGAGAGAGTATCGTGAGAGTGTTTAAGGCGTCGAGGATTGAACTCGGCGATTTTGTGGTATATCTCATCCATGGGTGGGTGCCGAGCTTTGGCGGACTGGCGGCTCGGCGTATGAACTAATGAGGGTTTGTAAGGCTGATTATGGGTGTTAGTTCGACAGCAAGGCGTTCTCGACGTGGGCAGAGTCAGAATATATGGTCAGGCTGCTGAGAATCGAACGGGACGGGACGCTGCACGATTGCTTAGAATACTGTCGAACCCTTGACGATCTGCCGCTTCAGCTGTTCATGACACCTGCATCGCCCGGCGTTTAAGGTATTCAACGCTCGCTGCAACCGCCGGGGCAGCCAATCGCTTAAGAGCAGTGAGACATGGGGGGTTCTCAAACCCTTGTTCTTGGGGAAACTGAGATGAGTTGGTAACTGGGCGATGAGCGATAACGGGGATATCAGATGATATCTATCCTTTGGATGCTTCAAGCTATTCTCTTGTCTCTCCAGAGGGCAACCGATCTTATAGCTTGTGACCGCCAGAAACTGGTTAAGAGGCATCTTGCTCTGCATGGGGCTGGAGCTGAGCGAAGCAACTAGGCTCTGTCTGCACGCACTGCCCCATTATGCTCGAGGCTGTGATGTCTCACTCTGAGCCAATTTCTGGGTTCCAAGACCCCTCAGCCCTTCTGTTTAAACTTAGAAGCCGTAAGAAAGATTGATGTTACCGAGCCAAGAGTGCTTGTCAGGGCAAGATTGGAGCTCCCAAAATAACTCTAGAGCTTGCCCGAAGCGACGGCCTGAGGGGCTGTTGGGGGGTACCTTACAGCACCCCACAAGTCCCCTCTTTAGCGGTTAGGTATTCTCCAACGTCCATAGGTACAAGCCGTGAATGCAATGGCAACGGATCCAATATGGGTTGATACCTACCTTAGCTCACTGAACGTCATAACTTCCATTGTGATAGAAGTATTAGGAGCTGAAAGAGAAGCTACCTAGGCCAGACAAATATCTGCGACTCTCTTGCACAAGCCTCGAAACCTATAATTAACACAAGCTGATCCCTTCCTTAAACAAACCTGGAGCTGCATACGTCATCCCTATCATTGTCATTCACTTGTAAGTCAGCTCCTACAGTACCCAACCCAAATCTTACCTTCTGATATCCTGAGCTTCCCCGCCGCTGAGACCTTTCTCACTCCTACACCATTACAATTATCCATACCATCCACGTTGCTGGGTCTACAACCTCAATTAATTGCCAATATCGCTCATATTCAATCAAGATAGGCTGCCTGACCCAAACCGATACCAATCATGGAGTCGTTCTCTGCTCTCAAACGTCGTACCACCGACATCCTCCATAATGTCCAGCAGAACCTCCCTTCCATGCCCAACGTCCCCTCCGTCCCCTCCGTTACTTCTCACAAGAAGGATGTTATCAACGGCACGTGGGAGCGTATCGATGTTCCCTCAGTTCCCCGCTCTTCTCACTCTCTCGATATCGTTCACGGCACCGCCTACGTCTTTGGCGGCGAGATCCAACCCCGGCAACCTGTCGATAATGATATGCACGTAATTACCCTCCCATGGAGCAGCGCCGGCGCCGATTACCTCAAGGTCAAGGCTGTCGCCGCCAAGCCAGACGAACAGCCGAAGAAGGCAGAGATTCAGCAACCTGCTCAGACAGAGGCAGAAGACCCAGAGGAAACCTTTGAAACCCCAGCCGAACAGAACGAAAAGAACCTCGACGACGTCTCACTTGCCTCTCCAGACCCTCCAGCTGATGAGGCCCAGAGTCAGTCCAAGGGTAAAGAGCTTGCTGGTCCCGAACGACCCGAGCTTGGCGACGTTCCGGCCCCACGAGTCGGCCATGCTACCGCCGTCATCGGATCCCGCATCTTCCTCTTTGGTGGTCGTGGCGGTGCCGACATGAAACCTCTTGACGAGGCTGGCCGTGTCTGGGTCTTTGATACCCGATCCAACACATGGACGTACCTTGACCCAGCGCCTGTTGTTCCGGGTGGTAACATTATTCCTCAGCCCGCTCCACGAAGCTACCACTCGGCTACCTCAATCGATCGCCCCCGAGATTTCGCTCCTTCGCGACCCAAGGAACCCGAGACATGGCAGCAGTGGGCTCTAGGAGACACTTCCAAAACGGGCATTCCTCAGGCTCCCATCGTGGGTAATGTTGCCGAAGATGCCCAAGATGAGGAATCGGACGGTTACGGCACCTTCTTCGTCCACGCGGGGTGTCTCGCCAGTGGTGAGCGTACCAACGATATCTGGGCCTTCAATGTTCATGACCGTACTTGGACTGAGCTTCCCGCTGCCCCTGGACCTGCCCGAGGCGGCACCGCCATCTGCGTAAGCAAGAGCCGCCTGTTCCGCTTCGGCGGATTTGATGGGGAGAAAGAAATCGGGGGACAGCTCGATTTCCTCCATCTCGAGGTCGAGACGTTTGATGACAAGGGCGCAAAGGGTGAGGTTGCCGTTCGCGCTCGTGGCGGCTGGCAAACCATTCTTGAAAGCGACCCCAACGCCGAGTCCACCGAGATTCATGCCGAGCCAGCACAGGTCTGGCCTGAACCTCGAAGTGTTACATCTTTCGAAGCCATCACTTCGGGTGCTGGTTATGAATACCTCGTCCTGACCATGGGCGAGCGTGATCCCAGTTCACAGGGTCATGAGGGTGCCGGTAAGTTCTTGAGCGACGTCTGGACGTTCCAGGTTCCTCCCCTGGGCATGACCGCTGCCAGCGTTACTGCTGCTATGTGGCAAGCTGTCGGTCGCAAGACGGGTGAGGGTAAATGGACTCAGGTTGACCTGGCACCCTACGACGACGACAACAGTGATGAGATGCCCGAGCCAAGAGGCTGGCTTGCGAGCGCACCCATGGGTGAGCTTGAAGAGAGTGGCATCCTGATTTGGGGTGGTCTTGGTGAGGACAACCAACGACTCGGAGACGGTTGGATCTTGCGGGTGGGCGATGCCTAGATAAAAAGATTGAGCTAGTTTCTGACCTGGATATTCCATTTGGCGTAACATGTTTCTTGACGATAATAACTTGTACGAATGAAAGAATGAACAAAAACAATACCTCACATAGTATAGTATATTACTCTTGATGGAAATTCACGCATTCTATACCAGGGATAACATTCAACATGGTGTTATGTACAATCGCCGCCGCCCCCCGCTTGGCACTTTTTGCATCGTCCACCCCATAGCATTCCTTGCCTTGTAACTAAAAAGAAAGAGATAAAAGTTATAATTCTACAGGTCTGCCCTTGTGGTCTCGGTTCCCCATGGCTCTGAAGTCAAGCTTGTCTGACCAGCGCTGTTCTCGCATGTTTGTCGGTTACTGAGAGGGCCGGGCTTGGGGACGCTGACGGTAGAGGGATCGGTGGAAGTGGCCTTGGCCTTGAGGGCCTTGAGAAGGTCGACGACGGACTCGGGGGTGAGATCCTCGTAGTAGTCGTCATTGATCTGGATCATGGGGGCGTTGACACAGGCGCCGAGGCATTCGACTTCGAGGATGCTGAAGAGACCGTCGGCGGTGGTCTGGCCCTGCTCAATGCCGAGGTGTTCCTTGATGGCCTTGACGATAACATCAGAGCCACAGCCACCGAGTTGGCAAGGGGTCTATTGTTGCAATTGTTAGTCCAAATCCCAACTTGTTTCGTGCCGGAAGCTTCAATGACGTCTTATCCATCCCGAGAAATAATCGCCGCCGGGAATGTGTCCATTGAGCATGAAGGGAAAGCATACCGTAGTGCAGATCTGCACAAAGTACTTGCCCACGGGAGTTCGGTTGTACATGGTGTAAAAGGAAGCAACCTCGTACACTCGCATGGGAGGCATCTCAAGGAGACGAGCGACCTCGTTCATGACGCTAATGCTGGTGAAGCCGTGCTGGCGCTGGCCGAGGTCGAGCAGGGGCATGACAGCGGCCTTCTTGTACTGGGGAGGGTATCGCTTAAGGATCTCGGCAATGACGGTCTGGTTCTCTTCGTTGAACTTGAAGGGGATATCAGGGTTGTTGTTTTCGGTGTTTCGATGCTGTCACACAATATGGTCAGACATGTTGGTTTTCCCATCAATTGCGCTTTTAGAAGTCGGTAGATCACGATTAAGAGATCGTTAGGAGCGCAATTGACTGCACCAATGGTCTACTTACCACCATGAGAGAATCGCTTCGTCGGCTGGCTGTGAGGGAGAAGGCGGCGCGAGACTGGGGGCGGGCAGCTCGGCAGACCGGCCTGATGGCGGAGCGGAGGAGGGGAGTAATCTTGCTCGCCATTTTGAGTGTGAGTTTGATTATGATTGAAGACGTAGATGGGCGAGCGGAGAGGTTTCGTCGGGCGCGGGAGGGGGTCGTGAGGTCGTCGATTCTCGGGTCTTGATCAAAATGTCGCCGTCGTAGCGAGCATTGCAATTCAAGTTGGAGCTGCTTGCAAAATCAACATTCATGATTGGTGCTCGGTAGAAGTTCGGGTTTGGTCGGGACAGTCGTTGGAGGTACGTATCGATCTGAGAGGTGGAGTTGGAGTATCATCGGTTTGGCATCTTCATCTTGTTCATTTAATTATTTTGGAGAGCTATGCCCTATCATTATCATGATGCTTCTTGATAACTCTTACTTATATTGAATCCCAGATGCACATATACAACCATGGCTTAAGCGATGCTCATAAGGTCCTTGTTCACTATCAAACAACTCACAATAGGCCCCCGTTTCAGTTATATGATGGATCTATTCAACTAAGCTTGGATCGCAAAGCAACCACCAACATGTAGCAAACATAGTTCGCTTACCGGAACTTTTATAATAAAGCTGATCTTCTCATTCTATTGCATGGGTATCGACCTACCCTGACGGGCTTGAGTAACAGCAGCTCTGCAGTCCCCCCTTACTAACCGAAGATATCTTTTGCCAACACATAACATGCCGTCTTTCACATGACACGCTACGAAAACGGACTTCGCAAAACTGGTGGCACTGCATGTTGCTTTGTCCTTTGTGCGCAATCTCTCATGCCCCTTAGCAGCCATGCTGTGGTTCGCCATGCAGTTTGGATAGCCTATCGATGCAAGATCAGGAAAACCATTGGACGGTCGTCTTGGAGATATTAGCAAACAGATGGTATTTGTTTCGTTCAATGGCACAAGCGGGATCCAACACGTCGATCTCTTTGGCCTAACCACAGCAGAACCAGCCATTGTCGAGTTTGTCTTTACACACTCTTACTTCACGTAAGACAACCGACGTGCTTGATGGCATTGTTCAAGTGTTGCTCCATACTCGCCTCCTCACGTGCGTAAGCTAAGTTAGACGACGGCGCACACGGTCGATATAAGCTTAAAGGGTCTTGGTGTTGAACCCATACAAAACCCGAGTCAAGGTAACTTGCAACAGCAGGTGGAAAAGCCCGCTTCGTCACTGGGGCATCACAATCGTACACTTCGGCTACAGGCTTATGAGACAAGGACAATGAATTGGGCGTCGAGGTGGCACAGCGGCTCATGTCGTGGCTCTCGAGGCTCATAACACGGGACTGCCGATGAGCCTACTAGGACTGCTTTTGATAACTCACAAGATCGGGCGCATGCGGTAGGTAGGGTTGTGTCGACCAACAAATAGGTTGGTAGACCCCATGCAACACCTTCTTATTCCGTTTTGAGTGACTTGTCTACTTGTATAGTCGTTAGTTTCGTGATGCGGAGGCGGGGCCAGAGTAGGGAGCCGGCGTTGTGATGGCTGAACTAATTTTAGGGTCGTTTGAGAGCTGAAATAAGTAGAGTGTAGTGTTTTATAGTGTACCTATATAATATCCGGTCTTTCGCATCGATAATTTAGCCA
Organism: Fusarium buharicum; assembly: GCA_014822075.1. Taxonomy (NCBI): domain Eukaryota; kingdom Fungi; phylum Ascomycota; class Sordariomycetes; order Hypocreales; family Nectriaceae; genus Fusarium; species Fusarium buharicum. Next base: position 12,246 of record JAATHB010000860.1, read on the forward strand.
CGGGTGCAATTATTGACCCCAATTCATTTGATCTGGTGCTATCCTCCATCGTGAGTCGACAGCCCCTATAGATCTCTTCAACGTCTTTGTCTTGAGGTGAGTTCTCTTAGACCCTAATCACCAACCAATGGCTTCAGCTCACACTCAGCTCTCGTCTTTAAGTGTCAGACCTTAAATGAACTACGACAGGTAGGGGTGGATGGCGCGCCTCCTTCTCGAGGTTTTCAGCTTGGCTTAATAGGCAACTGCGATTCCTTTGTCCTGGACCTTCCTTGACTTTTACTTTCTTGACAAAGGAAGGAAGTCATCAATTACATCCCGACTTGCCCCTTAGTTCGATCGCTCCTGAATAACTTCATCCTTTCCATTCCACTCTGGCTCAACCATTGCATCATGCCAATTGAATCGCGCTTCTCAGTCTCAGTTCCCAATTGCTCTATACAGCAATGGGTCTTTGGCTCACCTTCCGGTCCTTTGCCAGATAAACAGGCCTTCGTCGATGCTGATCAACCTCAAAAGCGTTACCTCACTTACAACGAAGCTCGACTTCTCTCAAAGCGCATCGCTGTCGGTCTAATTGACAATGGACTCAAACCTGGTGATCGTGTCCTTCTCTTCGCAGGCAACAGCATTTTCTTTCCGATGATTGTCATGGGAGTATGGATGGCAGGGGGTATCTTCACTGGAGCGAACCCAGGATACGTTAGTCGAGAGCTGGCTCATCAACTCAATGACAGTCAAGCGTCGTTTCTGATTGCTGCCAGCGGGATCATGGATGTTGCTTTAGCTGCTGCTACACAAGTTGGAATGAAGGCCTCTCAAGTCTTTGTCCTTGATTCGACGTGGCCAGACTCGTATACTCTTGAAACAGAGCCTCGTGATGGAAGCAGGCACTGGACAGAACTCGTTGGACAGAGCTCAAAAGGCGAGGAATTTGCCTGGATTGAGCCAGAAGACTCTAAGAGTTCAGTTTGTACTCTCAACTACAGCTCAGGTACCGTATGTTATATCTCTATACCGATTCTTTCATCAGTAGTCGACTTGGCTGACAACCATAGACTGGAATACCCAAAGGCGTTGAAATATCACATTACAACCACGTTGCCAATAGCTGTGGTGTAACACTCTTCCACAAGCTCGATCCTGATTACGAAGAAAGGGTTCGTCGCGCTGCTGCTCTATGCTTCCTCCCAATGTATCACGCCTTTAGCCAAGGCTACTTCGTCACCTGTTTCCCTTATGAACGAATCCCCGTTTATATCATGCCGTCGTTTGACTTCCCCAAGATGCTTGCTCACGTTCAAGCCTTTCGTATAACAAAACTCTTAGCTGTCCCCCCTATCCTAGTCCTCATGTCCAAGCATCCACTCGCTCGTCGCGCCGACCTCAGCAGTATCGATATGATTGCGTCCGGCGCTGCACCGCTTGCGAGGGATACGCAACGCGAAATAGGTACCATGATGCCAATGGGTGACTCGATCGTACGCCAAGGTTGGGGAATGACTGAAGCAACTTGTACAGCACTGTCGTGGGACCCCAACAAGGATTCAAGCTCTGCAGTTGGCGAGCTGACGCCAGATTCTCGAGCTAGGTTGGTCGATATCGAAACCGGAGATGAGATTACAACTCCAAACACTCCTGGGGAATTATGGATCACTGGTCCTACCGTGATGCGCGGCTATTGGCGTAATCCTACTGCGACACAAAATGCCTTTGTCACTGATTCGGGTGGCACTCGATGGCTTCGCACAGGAGACGTCGCTTATGTGGAAAAGTATGCAAAGGGAGCTCTTTTCCATGTTGTAGACCGCGTCAAGGAGTTGATCAAGGTCAAAGGCATGCAAGTCGCCCCGGCTGAGTTGGAATCCCTCCTCTTGGAGCGAGAGGATGTTGCCGATGCTGCTGTTGTAGGGGTCGTTATCAACGGCGAAGAGTTTCCCCGTGCCTACATCGTCAAAACACCGAATGAGAAAGGCACAACTGAAGAGGACATCTTCAACTGGCTAGCGAGCCGTGTTGTCAAGTACAAGCAGCTTAGGGGCGGCGTAGTCTTTGTCGACGCCATTCCCAAAGTTCCTGTAAGTTGTTGAATGGCACGTACTAGGTGTTCGAACGCTTACATATCACTCTCTAGTCGGGCAAGATTCTGCGAAAGACGCTTCGTGAGCGAGCAAAGCGCGAAGTTAGCAATGGCCTCGAGATGCGTGCCAAGCTGTAGGTCAGCGGCGGCGACGGGCGCGCATGCTAATTTTCTGTATCCTCTCGCAGACGGTCGCTCTCGTTGTGTCTGTGAAGCTCTATACAGTACAGCAAGACGGTACAGAGTACAAGTTACGGTTGGCGACATATCTGGGTGTATTGGAACTTCATACCGATCCTCCTCGACTGTAGCAACATGTTCAAACGCAACGACACCTTCCATGTATTGCCATTGGCATAGTTCTATGTCCACTATCATGTACATAAATCTTCTACTTATTTTTAAAATACGATACATAGCTCAGACACCATCTCCGATCATCATCCTGACCTCTTCCAATAGCGTCGAGGGTATCGCCATGTCTTTGGCCCTGTCTGGCCTATCCCCGCCAATGCGATACTCAGCTGGCAACTTGACGCCGTCCTTGACTCCCAATATCTCCTGGGCAACGGCAATGCCACATCTCGCCGCTACTGGCATTCCATGACCCGTATATCCAACACTAACCCACAGGCCACCATCTTCACCGCCTAGAGCTGCGGGTAGTTGGCCAACCCAAGGATAGTTATCCTTTGAATAGCCCATGATGCCAGTCCACTCATATGTAGCCTCAAGGGTAGCGTCTTCCGCTTCTTTTGGAGCCTTGAGCTTGACTGCATCGTGAAGTGAAGCGCGAAGGCGTTGCCCTATCACTTGATCGACCGTATCATCGCGCGAGAATCCAACTTGGCCGTCTGGCACGCCCAGTCTCTCACCGCCCATGATGAGCTCGCCTGAAGGTCGCTGGATGAGATAGTCGTCGCCTCCGGTTTCCGTATACCACACGTGCGTATGCTCAAGTAGTGAGCTGCCCCTTGAGGGGGTGAGGGCAGCAACTTGTCCGCGGACAGGGACAATGAGCCCTGAAAACTGGGGGACGAGATGTGAAGTATAAGCGTTCGTTGCGAGGACAACCGTCTTGGCTGCTATCTGGCCACGAGCTGTATGCAGAGCCCATGAGTCACCTATACGCTGGAGATGATCCACTGGCGTCTTTGTCTGAAGGTTAAAAACACTAGAGTCATTCTCATCGAGGAGACGCTCAAGGAACCATGTGACAAGCTTATATGGCCACAGCTTCGCAGCATTAGGTTGGTAAATAGCAGCAAACGCCCCTGGAACACGCAGCTTCTGCAGCTCCTCCTCGTCCGTCACGATCTTTATCTGCTCAACCAGATCAGGCTGACTCTGCTTGAGACGCTCAAGATGCTTGGTCACGAGCTCGAGCACCTCTTGCGATGGAACGCGGTGCACGCCGCCTACCGTCTCCCAGTCACAGGGGATGGAGTGCTCTGAGACGAGATCTCTTAGGAAATTGAACGTGTCAAGCTCGAAGCGTGCGACTGGAGCTTTTGCAGCATAGATAAGAGGTTGACAGTGTCCACCGTTCTGATAATGATTAGTAAAAGCAAAAGAGGTCTTATCAAAGCTCGACTCACCCTCCCTGTAGCTCCCCAACACGCCTCCCTGGCTTCAAGAAGAACCACGCTCTTACATCCACGCTTGACAAGCTCCCTCGCTGCAAACGCCCCTGTGATACCACTTCCCACTACTACAACGTCAGCTGTCGTGGGGAGTTCAGCTGTTGTGCGATGACCGAGCAACTTGTCCGAGGGATGGATGTGCCAGTATGATTTTGTGCTCTCGACGCTGGGGAGCTCAGCTTGTTCTTTGAGGAGACTGGGGATGGTCATTGTGTTCTTGGATGGTTGGGCGGTTGCCTATGTGAGATGAGTTGAGTTGATGATGTTGTTTATGCGAGGTAGTATACAAGTATAAGTTGTTGTGACCAGGTGCGTAAGGCTGTGTATTGCGTATACTCACTAAACCCCGCCTTCATGAGTCAACTGAGATAGTTAAGAGAGCTGGTTGGTCAACTCACAGAGATCTCCAGCTTTATCATATGCAGCGATACAGCCTAGATAGACTGATAGAGCACTCTATCGTTAGGGAAACACTCACACATGCATTGGCAGCCAAGTCGTTTATGAATTGATCATATCATATTCATGCATTTCGTCGTCAGAATCATCAGCAACTATCAGATCAACCGCCTCCAGGCCCTTTAATCCATCCAGCCGTGCTTCGGCCATGGGCTTCCAGAGTATCCATCTTGCATGCTTGCTCAAGAGCCACTTCTATAATTTACAATATTCCAGCTTCCACCTGGTAAGCCCTGGCCTTCCAATGACTCGATACAATCAATCCCTTGAGACCATCGTCTCTTTTTTGGCTCTTCCACATGCTGTGCTATCCGGTGCTGTTTCCCCTCTCTGCTGAATCCTACAGAGGCGTGCCGAAACTTTTCATTATTACTCCCGCCAGTATGTGCTGTAATCCAGCATGTCTAAGTTCTTCCAGGGTATTTCGTACACGCAGTCTCGTTGTTGAGACGCAAAATGTTCCAGCCATCATGCTGTTCTTGACATAGGAAAGTTGACAAATGAAATAAATCGATTCGGTGTTGTGTCGTAGTTGTGCCTAGAAGCAGCGGGTTCCGATTCGAATGCTGAATAACCGACTCAACAAAACGCCAGGTGAATAACTCTCCCGCTCGACTTCCGTTCCTCGTGGTATTCGTATCGTGTCGTGGTAGCAAATGATGTAGAGGGCATCAAGGTACAAAATTCATCCTAGCCGCTTCATAACCCCAGCCAGGCTCTCCAATGCAACCTGGCGCACCCGATCATAAAGTTTGCGACAAAATCTCCAGCTTCAAGGCCCAGCATGCCCACATAACTCCAGTAGTATCCAGAGTCGAGTGTAACTATAGGGTCTCGCTGCAAGGTCCTTGTCCCCAGGGTCGTGCTCTTAGACATCAGTCATCTCTGTATCACTGTCGCCGTCCCCTGCGATAGAGACGGGAAACATCTCAGCGGGTCCCCAGTTTCCCTCATATACAGTTGCTGGTGCGGCACGATGGTGCCCAACCCACCGCAGGCCCTCAAGCTCAAGAACATGCTGTACAGAGGGTCGGTCACCGGGCTCTTGTGCCGTCATCCATCGGACAATAGAATCGAGGGAACTGTTGTGCATAGCGTTAACCATGAATTCGGGAGGTTGCTGCATTTCTGATCGCTTGAACGAGCCAAACAAGTTGCTGGGGTCGTGAGTCTTTCCGCTTGTGAAATCATCGCTGTGAATAGACTCGGTGGGATTGCCAGTAGCATCTCGTTGGACCTCACTCGAGGGTGTCCATGTGAGACTGGGCACCTCGGAAAGATCGCCAGATCGCAAGGCAATCCAGGTGGGACCATTGTCAGGTAACACAACGTTGGCTGCAGTTTCTAGGATGATAAGTCCGAGCGAGAAGACGTCGGCAGATTGACAAGATTTGCCCTTGAGCATCTCAGGGGCCATGTATTCGCGATCGCCCTCAACATCCACGCCTTCAGCGTTCAAGCACGATTGGGCAAGACCAAAGTCGCCGATCTTGAGAACGCCTTCAAAGGTGACGAGGATATTGGCGGGCTTAAGGTCGAGGTGCATAAAGCCTGCCTCGTGAATATCCTTCAGACCCTATTCTGGGATTAGCCGTGCCAGGATACAGAACGTCGTTTATCAACTTACCAAGCAAAGGTCCTGCAGGATCTTGTAGATGCGAAAGTCATCAAGTCGGCCATCTCGTCCTACATTGCCCAGAAACTTGTCAAGTGTACCCTCCTCGCAGTACTCTGTTTGAATGTACAGATGATAGTTGTGCTCCCAGTTGTCAAAGTACTGTACTACATGCTCGGAGTGAGTCAGGGCCTGTAGGATTTGTGCCTCCCGAAGCTTGGTTTCCCGGTCTTTGGGTCCCTGTAAAGGATGTTTGCTCTTCTTCACAGCAAAAACCTTGCCCTTTGCAGGACTTCTTGATCGATCGCTAGGGGTTGTGGTAAGGTTGTCGAATGTCATTTGTTGATCCACCTGGGTCACACGATAGACAATTGAGAACTCGCCCTTTCCAATCTGATCAACCTTGTCAAATCGAGAGGACAGGCTTGCGTCAATGTCAACGCTACTCGTGCGAGCATTGACAGGAGTAACGAGAAGGCTAGTAGACGAGCGCAGATCTCGACCTGCTGTTGGTGTGACAGGCGGTGGCATATTGTCCGAGTAGGAGTCACCAGCCTGTGAAATGGACAGCCGGCTGGTGTCAAGTGGGAGCAAGCTCTCTCGAGGTGTTTGGGGTGTTCGTCGTCCATCAAGAGGACTCGCTGAATCAGAAAGTTTCGTCTTAGCAATTGCTTCTTTAGGGGAGCTTAGGGAATGATGCAAAGAAACTGTGTTTAGTGGAGAAGGAGAGTGAAATCCACGTTGAGCTCTTGAGCGGCTAAACGAAGACAAGGGGAGAGGTGAAGATGGTGAATGCAAACGCTCAGTGGTAAATCGACTTGATCTGTCGACTGACCCAGCTGATTCGTTCGGCACTGCAAGGGCCGACTTACAAGTTGCTTCTCGGGGTGTCGTGGAACCGAGAACTGGTGTAGGCGCATGCAAAGTCCGGTTGGCAGTTGGGCTGTGATTGTCGCGAGGACTCTCAAAAGAGTGTTCGCTGACCTTGCTAAGGCTGGGCGTCAGGGTGTTCTTGGTTGGAGTCGGAGGAGCGTCACTCTCCATAGGGGTTGAGAAGTCGAGCGTGTCGGGAAAGAGGTTGTGCTCGTCACCATCCAGGCTTAGAATGCTACCACGACGTGCGCTTCTAGAGGCACTGCCGCGCTGGAAGATACCCATTCCCTTACCGGGCCTACCAAAGCTGCTGGGGCCTTGAGTACCACCAGGGTTAAACGGCGTAGAAGGCATACCACCAAAAGAATTCCGGTTGTTACCCCTCTTCTTCATGGTACTGCCGGCTGGGGGAGGGAAAGTAGCGAAAGGGTTAGAATGTTTCTTGCATGGTGTGTCGGGAGGCGCCATCTTCTTATCAGCGTCCTCCTCGGGATTTCGGTTCACTTTGGAAATCAGTCCGGTAGAGTTAAAAGCGCCCACCCATAATTGCGAATTACTGGGCGTCGCCATCGCCCTCGAAAGGTCGTTCGCTTGAGTTGGCCTTGTTGCATTAAGAGGTAAAGATCGAGAAAAGAGATGTTGCCTTGGACGATCCGGAATCCGCGGCACAGGGGCGTATATAGGTGTCTCTTCCGTCAGGCTGTTGCCAGAAGAGGAGGTTGTCAGAATCTTTGATAGAGGATGAGGCTGGTGACTCTTGTCACCAATGAAAGTCGGTGGTTTAGAAGTCGGCGTAGTAGAAGTAAAGGGACTCTCTTGGGGCACAGGAGGAGGAACGAATTGGTCCTGAGAAAGACGCGGTCGACTCCGCGCAGGCGAATAATCGGCGCTGATCTGAGCTAGCTTTAACTCACCCGATCGTCTTCCCCATGATCCCCGCTCCCCGTATCTTTGCTGCAGAGTTGACTTTCGCAGGGATGACGATCTCTTAGGAACCGTTGTTCCCGGTGTCGGGGAGGGGACTGGTTCGCGAACAGGCGACCCTCCGCCACCCGAAATCTCATACTCAGCGGATGAGTCTTCATGAATATAGAAACTCTGCGAAGATGTCGTGTTAGAACCAAAAATGTTTTGATCCTCATTCTGTCCCTGTCCCGATATTCCATGCAAGCTCCGTCGCTTAGCCACAGGGCTTCCCTGGCTCGGTTGGTCCAGATTCATAGTCGCATCGCTGCGCTTTAGCGAGCCGTTATTTGGTAACATGTCGCCAATATCGAGGGGCTTGATGAACGCGGTCGGTGAAGATCCAGAGAGGTCGAGACTATGTCGCTTCTCGGGACTTGCAGTGGGGGGGCTCATGGCTCCCAGCGCGTTATTCTCTTGTCCTGGAGCTTCAAGAACAATGGGCGCTTGGATTGCAGGTACCGAGTTACCGCTGTCGGGCGTGTTGTTTAGCGCCCTCTTTAGAGGGCTCTTGGGAGAGATGCGAGCTCGTGATAACGGTCTTGAAGGAGATGTTTTCGCCGCTTTTGCCGACCGCAGCGCGAGTCTGGTGTTTTGGCGCGAAGGTGTGAAAAATGACGAATACGGGCCTCCGTTGGCGTGAGGAGGTGCAGTTCGAGGGTGGGATGGTAAAAGCTGCTGGTGTTGTGGTGTTGAGCCAAATCGCCGGCAAGGTGATTGAGGTGAGGTTTGGTGGGGGCTTTCGGAACCTTGTGAACTTTGAGAGTTGGAGCGCGACAAGAACTTTGATGGCGATCGCGAGATAGATCGTCGCAGGGTGCGTACTGCCGACGTGACGTCGATGTGGTGGGCGTGTGTCGGTGATGGTAAGGCGAGTGTGCCACCACTGCTGTTCGAGAAGGACATTGTGAGGCTGTGAAATGCTGCGCGCTCGGATTTGTCGCGAGCAATCGGCGGAGGAAAGCCCACGTGAGCAACACGATAAATAAAACGGTTTAATAAGTCTTTAATGCAGAATAAAGAAAAATCGACGAATAATGCAGTCGGAAAGAAAATAAATCTTGAAGCCCGCTGTAGGCTGAATGTGGCAGCGGCAGTGGCAGTTGCAGGTGACGAAACGGTGCTGCGTCGACGGCGAAAAGTAGTGAGAGAAGCAGCTCGACGCGATACACTACAAAATCGCAAAAAAGCTATCCCAGTCTCACACGAACGTCAAAGGTCATATCATGACTCAATAACTGAGAGATAAGTCGGACGCTAGAGGTAGGCAGAAACGCTGCGACTGTAGGCTGCAGTCAAGTCGATAAGGCAGCCAAGTAAGACGGACCGGGATAAAATCGAGGCGAGAGTCGAGTAAAAATGAGAAAGTTGACGAAAGAGAGGTTTGACAGAGAGGAGAGAGGTTGAAGTTGGAACTACCAAGCAGTTGAGTTGAGTTGTGTAGTATAAGCTTGTCCTGTCCTGACCTGTCCTGCCGTGCGGCGTGTTTCGTAGACGATCGTTTTGGGAGTGGGCAAGTTCAAGACGAGACGGGAGGGACAAGAGAGTTAAGGTAAGTTTAGTGTGGCAGTTGCACCATGGCGCTCGTGGGCGTCGGTTTGGTATCCTGACACAAGGCAAACTAAAAAGAAGCCGTGAAAGACTAAAAAGTAAAGTCGTCTCGTCTTCCGGAGTCTGTCTTTGTTTGGTTTAAACTTGCAAAGGCAATGTAATGTAATGTAAGGTAATAAGGTAATGTAGTAACGAGCGAGAAACCGTACCAGCAGGACCCCTCGTGTGGCTGGGCTGGGCTGCGTTGCGTTGCGTTGAAACCAAGAGAACCCTTCTCTCAGTGCATAACGTGGATCATACAACGGGGGTCTGGTGACTCAGATTATTAGGTCGAAAGGACAACGAGTGGTAGTGGCGAGTCGGGCTGGTATGCACCGTCTGGGCTTTGAGCTGTCTTGTCTGGGAAAAGTTGGTACAGAATTGGTCTGAACCTGAAAGACCCAGAGGGTGTGGGATTGGATATGAAGGGAAGGGCGAGCGAAAGAAAGAGATGGGAAGGATAACCTGGGTTTGGTTGGATAGGGATGGCGCGTGTGCTTGAGTTGGCGGTTGAGTTGAGTTGAGTTGGGTTAGGTTAAGTTGATTTTGGGGGTGCAAACACCAACTAATGCACTTGCACTCGCACTGCGTCTCGGCCGTAAACAGTTGCGGTTCTTGGTGTGTAGTGGGGGAGACGGCACGCCAGAAACCTATTTGTCCCTGCTATGCAAATACTATTCGCCCTTCAATTAAAGCAAAAGTCAAAAAGGCGCGAAAATGAGCAGGATAGATAGACACGACACGACAAGGGAACAATAACACGCGTAGATGAGCCCAGTTCGTAAACGCTATAGAATTGAGAAAAACTACATAAATCTAGGGGCCTGGGGGAGCCTGGGGGCGGGAAAATAACAGGTTGGGGCAGAGG